>JAKGSA010000960.1:90362-151250 GCA_033558755.1 Philaethria dido | reverse complement strand
TAGTGTGTGGGAGAAAATACATCAATTAGTCATTTCCTAACTTTTATTTTTAATTAATTTTTTTTTTTCATTTTGCAATTATGTTCAATTGACATCGGTGGAACAGATGGGGTATGCGTGTATATGATGGTTATAAATTCAAGACTTAATTTAGAAGATAAAAAAAGGTTTAGTTAGCAAGATGTGCGAACAAAGTCTGCAGAGAAAGCCCGAAAAAAAAATTCTTAAACATTTTTTTTTTAACTTTCACGCTGTATCCCGCATATAGCGGGGTAGGCAGAGGGGACCAGAGAACCTAGTGTTAAGACACTCCATTCTCTTTCAACATTTCCGTTCCCCACTTTCCGCCAAACTGAGGCATTGCGTGTTGAGTGGCGGAACGCAACGTCGCGCTTTGCCTTGTTACCAAACGCAATAAATGAAAATATTAAATTTTACATTTCCTGGAGTGGGAATCGAACTCACAACCTGTCGCGTTTAGAGTCGCACGCTTGTGCCTCTGCGCTACGACAGGCGTTCTTATTATACTTATTCTTAAATATAGAAGCAAAATACTGTATTAATTTGGACTAAACATAAAGCGATACATCAGCTGAAATACCTTCGGGAACGGGAAAAGCAGGATTTTACGTTTTACAAACTACAGATAGAAATAAAAATAATCATAAAGTCGGTACCATCAAAATTGTGAGCGACAAGCTCTGTTTCGTAAAATGAAAAAATAAAAGAGAATATTAACTCATCAAGCATTATCAACCATTTTAGCGCAGTGGGATACCGTCTCACTGTAAACACGATTGGTTGTGGGTTCAATTCCAATTCGGGGAATGATCATATTTAAATTATATTGATTTTTATGCTTTAGTAAGACACAGCACGGGGTTAGGTTACACCACTTAACATGCAATATTTTGGAATACGTTTAGGATAGTGGAGAACAGAGTGTCCCACTATCAAAGAGGACCTAGTGTTGTTCATTTCTGACAGTGGGCCCTGAAATAAAGCGTGAAGCTGAAAAAAAAAAATTACAATAATCATTTACACAATAAATGAATTGCTACTCAATAAAATATTGAAACGTGCCGCATACTCTAGGTTTTCCAAAGACTTAACAAATTTATTATGCCGTTCATGATTAATATTAACAAAAAAAGAGCAATGCTATGTTTTATTTTTATTTTATAATTTTTGTTTCATTAATATTTTTTTCTTTTAATGCAACAGATAAAAAAATTATTATTGTAAAAACATATTTTACTCCAAACAAAATATCCTAAAAGGTCCTTTTAAATATGAATTTTAAAATATCATATTCATATGAGCATAGAGCTTCAGCTCTATGTAAAAACAATAATAATTTTGATAATTAAAATACCATTTGTTTATTTAGTCATAAAACGACATTACAAGTATGTATTAGGAGCTTTAAGCTATTCTACATGTTAATTATCTTACCATACTAGATTAAGAACGTGATGAACTCCCTAGTGACGTGCTTAAATAGTTTAGTAAGCTTGTGCATAATTTTGTTACGATGTAAGACGTTTTACTTATAAACATAGTTTCACTAAACCAACGCCTGTCGTGGCGCAGAGGCACAAGCGTGTGACTGTAAACGCGACAGGTTGTGGCTTCGATTCCCACTCTAGGAAATAGAATTTTTCATTTCCTAGGTTAGGTAACAAGGCAAAGCGCGGCGTTGAGTTCCGCCACTCAGCACGCAATACCACATTTCGGCGGAAATTGGGGAACGGAGTGTGTCAACACTAGGTTTCCTCTGCCTACCCTGCTACGAGTATATGCGGGATACAGCGTAAAGCTATGTATGTATTGCACTTTAAAACCAATTTATGAAATAATATTTGACTACATTTTTGACCGATTTCGAAAAAGAAGGAGGTTCTGTATTCGTCTGTATTTTTTTTTGTGTGTTACCGCATAACACTTTACTGGGTGATCCAATTTTGATGATTCTTTTTTTATATATTTGAAGTCGATTTTCTCTTTTATAAAAATCTTTATTATTTTGTTTACTGTTAATTTTACTAGAGATTTTGTTTTATATACATTTTCAGTATTTTTAAATTGGTATTGGTTTAAAGGACTCATAGAGTTGTCATTTGTTGCGTTACATAAGAAAGTCCACTTTTTGTAATTGCCCTTGATATTTATTTAAATATAATATATCTTATTGACATGAAATATGTCGTCAATCTATATTATATACTAAAAATACTAAAATGATTATTATTAAATTCGTTCGTCGAGTTAGAGAGTTTAACCATATTCATTTTTTATTTTTCCTAATCATTTACATTTATTTGTCTCAATTTAGCGGAAAGTGGGGAACGGAATGTAAGAAGTAAGTATGTTGTAAGAGAACGGAGTGTCTTAACACTAGGTTCCCAGGTTCCTTCTGCCTACCCTGCTATAGGATATAATAATAATAATAATAATAATCCTTTATTGTACACCCATATTAATTAAAAAAAAGAGAAACATGAAACAAAAATAGTTAAATTGTACAAAAGGCGACCTTATCGCTATAACAGCGATCTCTTCCAGGCAACCTTAAGGCATAGGAAATAAAGGAAGGGAGACGGGGCTAAGGGGGTGTGAACAATACATAAAGTAGATGCGATAATAGATAAAATAAATATACAGCTATATAAGTAATACATACAATAAATATATATCATATACATACATATACTTATTACATAATATATACACTAATAAATACATATATAAGTATTCTATAATCATATATATTACATATACATGAAAAAAAAATATATATATATATATATATATAATTTCAAATATGGTGTGTAATATATGGATGTTATATTGTGATCGTTCATCTGGGCCTGAGATGTTTATTATCAGATGTTATAGAAGAAGATATTTGTTATTTCGATTGTTGATGAGATGTGATTGTTTCATGTTTGAAGATGATCGTTGCCCAGTAATCAGCGAGAAGGCTGGCTGTGAAGGAGGAACTATAAAAGGAAGAGTGTGAAGGAATAAATAGGTTTTTGAAGAAGTCGGCTTAACTTGCGGTGATGCCCCTGGTGTTAAAGCAAATCACATAGGCCACAACCACTTGCCATCAGGTGGGCCGTGTGCCTTGTTACTTACACCAAATCGTGGTATAAAAAAAAAAAAATCCCCAAAGTTCACTTAAAATGGCCTCTGTTACAAAAAACTACTAAACTTTTTTAATATTTTAATTGATAGAATGCGAAAAAAAATCTTTAATTATCATTAAATTAAGAAATAAATTAAATCGTAATTAAGATATATATATATATATATTTTGTAATTTTTTTAAATATATTTTATACAATTGAATAAATACATAAACGCACACGGAACACGCACTTATAATATGAATTTCCCTTAACCATATTTTATAGCCATTATTTTTTGTCTACCGTTCATAATAGATAATTAATTGAGCTGAGTTTGAGATTTTTTATATAAAGTACAATTTCAAATAAATACATAATGATATCACACATACCAGATTTAGTACATATTCGTAGATAAATTCATTAGTTTCGTCTTTCTCTTTTTAGAGTCAGCATTAACCTACTGAACTACCTGTAGTTGCCAAGTACTTGCCTGCCTGTCGTTGCTTGTTGCCTGTACTTGGCAAATATGGGACACATAATTTTTATTGAATGGCATAAGTTAATAGATTTCGACTCTTAAAAATGACATGCTTATATTTATTTTAACTTCACGCTGAATCTGCATATGACAGGGTAGGCAGAGGAAACTCGAGAAAGTGTTAAGACACTCCGTTTTCTTTTAACATTTTTGTTTCCCGGTCTCCGCTGGATTGAGGCATTGCGTGCTGAGTGATAAAACTCAACGCCGTGCTTTACATTGTTACCAACAAGCGAGAAAATGAAACAACAATGAAAAAGAGCGAGGAAATGAAAATACTAAATATAATTAAATATTTTCATTTCCTGGAGTGGGAATCGAACCCACAATCTGTCGCGTTTTCAATCGCAGCGTGTGCCTCTGTCTGCGCCACGACAGGCCTACTTATATATTCTATTTAACTTATTATTTTTTATAACATTAATGAATATGTATATTTTTGTATAATTGTTAGTATTAAAATATTTTATTCTTATATCTTCTGTATGGAGGTACTTTATTAATATACCGCTCCTTTCAATATTATAAATATATCTCCTGAGTGAGATCGAACCTGCAACCATCTCGTATATAGTCAAAACCATCTATTGTAACATGTCAATTAAATTTTGTTTTTCATATTGTTATTTCATCATATATCGGTGTAGTAGGGCAGGCAGAGAGAACTTTTTGCCAATGCATATAGTTTTTGACTTTTTACCTAAAATGAAAACAACGTGGCGTCACTCGATGCCACGTTTTGTAGTAGAGTTTTTTTTAGCTTCACGTTGTATCCCGCACGTAGCAGGGTGGGCAGATGGAACCAGAGAACCAAGTGTTAAGACACTCCGTTCTTCATTTTCCATCGAATTTGAGGCACTGCGTACTGGGAGGCGGAACTCAACGACGCGCTTTGCCTTGTTACCAGAGCGAGTAAATGAAAATATTAAATATAATTTTATATTTTCATTTCCTGAAGTGGGAATCGAACCCACAACCTGTTGCGTTTACAGTTGCACGCTCGTGCCTCTGCGCCACGACAGGCTTTTTATTTTTTAAATTGTTTAAATTGTTAGTTTAAATATCTACTTCAATTTATTAAAAACATAATAAGTATAATTTATTTAATGTATGTATCACTAAGAATAAATCTAAGTTATACATTTTTCTAATAACGCCTTTCGTCGTCGTCGTTTGACGCCTGTCGTGGCGCAGAGGCACAAGCGTGCGACTGTAAACGCGACAGGTTTTGGGTTCGATTCCCACTCCAGGAAATGTAAAATTTAGTATTTTCATTTCTTGGGTTTGGTAACAAGGCAAAGCGCGGCGTTGAGTTCCGCCACTGAACACGCAATGCCTCAATTCGGCGGAAAGTGGGGAACGGAATTGTTGAAAGAGAATGGAGTGTCTTAAAAAAGAGAATGGAGTGTCTTAACACTAGGTTCTCTGGTTCCCTCTGCCTACCCCGCTACATGCGGGTTACAGCGTGAAGTTAATAACACACTATATACATTTTATGTAGAGAACAACAAACAACAAAACATATGCCGGTTTTAATATTTGTAATCTAGGCACTTATACAACTTTTTGTGGAATTTTTTATTCGTAAAGAAGTAAAAAATGAAATCTACTTAAATCTACCTTGTTTTTTCTTTTAACATTACAATTGTTCATATGTTATACGTATTTTATATTCTTTTGATGTAATTATATTTTTTTAAATTGAGACCATCGCGGCGCAGTGGATAGTGTATTACAAACGTGATTACTCGCGGGTTCGATTCCTACTCGGAGGAAAATAAAATATTAAATAATATTTAGTATTTTCATTTCCTCGCTTTTATAACAAGGCAAAGCACGGCGTTAAGTTCCACCACTTAACACGTAATGGCTCTAACCCAGGCGAATAGCGGTGAACGAAGAGTCTAGTCAGATTCTCCATGACTACTCTGCTATGCGAGATAAAATATGAAGCTCTATATTATATTTTGTTCTCTCTAGAATCTCCTTTAATGAATTCACTTAATATTAAAACTTGGAATATGTTTTTCATTTATATTAGAATATTTTGAATGAATAAAAAAAATAAGTTAAAGATCTATTATGTAGCATTTTAAAAGGTCAGCAAATTCTTACTAATTGCTATGCAAATTTAATTTTCTTAATCTATGATGAAACTGGACTGGACTGAATTTTATACTCGGATCGGAATCAATATGAATTAATTTGACATGGAATTAATTAGCATCATAATGGAATTAGGAGATTTTTTTAGCTCACGTTGTATGCGGTGAGTACCTAGTGTTAAGATACTCCGATTTATATTTCCGTTTCCCACTATCTGCTGAATTAAGGCATTGCGTGTTGAGTGGAGGAACTACCGTGGTTCGCCTTGTTACCAAAGCGAGGAAATGAAATTACTAAATATTAATATTATCATTTTCTGGAGTGGGAATCGAACCCACTATCTTAATTTACAGTCGCACGCTTGTGACTCTGCGCGACGGTCCACGACTGGCCACACTAAGAATAATTATTTAATAAATATAAATATAGGGGTTTTTATTTATATAAGTTTTTCTAATTAAATTAATGTTACAAAATACTGGACTGTAACTATTTAGTCAGTAGTTTTAGATAATGTTGGAAAGGATATAAAATTTAATAAATCCTGTGATACTCGCAAAATTTGTCCGTTGTGAATAAAATAAAAATATTTAAAAAAAACACTCGGATATCAGAAAAAGAATATATGTATGATAAAAACACTTTGAGTACTACTTTTTTTTTAAAACTTGTATAATTAGAACTTCTTTAGTTTATGACATTCTGTTGTATAAAGTCACGACCTCGTAATAATTATAACTTTTTTATTCGATTATTTTGTTATTTACTTAAAAATATTTTTAGCTTCATGCTTTTTCACGACAGAGAACCTAGCGTCATAACAAGCTTTTAACAGCTTACCGCCTGAATTCGAGAAATTATCAATTACTTGTAGAACAGAGGATATCATCGCCGGGCTTAGTCTTATCAGAACGGGGGTTTTAAATATGATCATACCCCGGAATGGGGATTGAACCTATAACCATCATGGCACTGTACATCATGTGTCACTGTGTCACTGTATTCTATAATAACTAACTAACGATGAAATATCTCTCGCCTCTATGAATTTCAAGTAAAATAGCAAGCTATTTTCAAATACCTACGTATGTAACTATGTACATACATATTTATTTTATTTTATTTTATTCTTTATTACACCAACAACAATTAAAATAAAAACAAAAAGAAAAACAAAAGAAGTAAGTAAAATTTTGGTGTAAAGGCGACCTTATCACCACAGGTGATCTCTTCCAGGCAACCCCTACCATGGAAAAGAAAATAATGTGCAGAGATATAGATAGGTTGGCGTACAAATGATATTAATATTTTCTTAATATAATAAACTTACTTAAAAATTTACAATCTATAAATTACATGCAAGCTTACATAAATTACTATAAAAATATATAGTAACGAATATATAATTGTATAAAACAATATAAAATAATAATAAACTTACATACACATATAGAAATAATAACTTATTAGCGTCTACCTGAACCATGATATATCAACTGAACATCGGAACAATCAGCCGACTAATGGATCATTAAATATAGATACAAGTTAATTGATAAGCGATATCTTAATAGCAAAGTTCTGTAATAGACTAGTGTAAGCTAATGTTAGGTGTCAAAATAATTATAATATGAAATTTATTTATTTAACATGTTACTGTAAGCATAACAAATGATGCAAATGTTATTTATGTTTGGAAAGATGCTTTTATTTTTTTTTACTATAAAAAATAATACTTCCCCATATAAACCTTAATTGTACGAAATTTCATATTCACTGAGTACAATTTTCGTAAGGAATGGTCCAAAGTTCTTTCTTCGCGTATTAATATATTTACTTAAATTTCAACTAGTTATTTTTTTCTGTTATTGTATGGTACTTATAATATGTCGACAAACCAAAACTAACGTTTTCTTTTTTCTTTATTATCTCATACCTTTTTATATACTAACAAAAAATGATGAAACATTGCAAATAACTTATTACATTTATTTAACTAAAATACCAGTTTCTTATAATCGAAAACTGCTGTTCATTAAGCTTAAATCCCAATTACAGCATTATATATGCGGACAAAATACATCATTGGGCTCCGCTGATATGCTCTCAACTTTAATATTTTAGATAATTTTTATCTAAAATTTAAAATTTAATCAGTACGAGACGAAAATGCACTTCGAATTTATTCCACTGCATTTACAAGCCGCACAACAAATTTATGGAGAGAAACGATTATTTTTTTGGAAACGAGGTCGTTTATTGTTACTGATACGGACATGGTTAAATATTTACATTTTGAGAGTAATTTAAATTACTGATCGCAAACAAGTTCAGGAAGAAGGATTGTATTACGTAATTAAAGCATAATAAAAACTTAAACCTTATTAAAACCGTAGCATTTAAATATAGTATTTTTCGCAACTAATATTGCCAGATATTACAATTCATAGGTTTATAATTTTAACAGTACTTGTTACAATTCTGTTTCATACAGGCTTATTGCATATTGCAATTACTTCATTATTTATTGTAAATTTTATTATAGATACATGCGATACGGCTTAAATATTGCAATTGCAAGAATTGCGCCAAAAGAAAATAATATATATGAAATATATATGAAAGATACGTAGATGTGATGAATTCCTACACTAGGATATGGGCTAAATAGCAAATCATCATTCAAATTGATATTAACCCTGAGGGTGTCATTCAGCTAGATTACTTCAGTCATCATATAGCTAGTTCATGTTAGCGTAGTTAAATTCTTAAAAAGGTCCTCCAACCCATTTACTTTTCTCTAGTACATTTGAAGTAACCTTCAACGCTTATTAGTAAAAGGTACCATCCATTCATTACCTATAGGAAAAAATACAACGTTATTAAAATTCACTAAAACTGTAGGTACTGAAAAATATCATATTTAATCTTATAATTAGTCTGTTAATTGAGTTATTATAACTAAAATAAAAGACAATAATTATTTCAAAAATTCATATACATCACTAGATGTTTCTTTAGATATATAAACAGTAATACTTGTTGGCATTTAAATTTAGCCATTAATACCAAAACAACTCAAAGTGTATGAAATATTTTGATCATTACTAAAATATTTTTATTTAAACATAAAAAAATATTTACTATCATTAGCGGTGTGAATCGTGATAACTGGAAGAACATTCGAGAAACAGGACCGATTCTAACTTAAATTCCAAATTAACTTAAAATAATTTACGCTTGATGACTGCGGTTAACCATGAACGCAATATCGTGTCGAAATAATCTAGTCTCAGTTAGAATCCACAGCATCTTTCTGCACGACTGACATGTCCTAAAGTGTAATGCGTGAATATTATTGAAAGACTGATTACTTATAAAAGTAGTACTGATTATTTATAAAAGTTTTAATTGATGTCTTTGGACTTTGGAGTGATTCAGATTAATATAATCACAAAAGTTCGACTTTGAATTATTTTGAGTTTCGCTTCTTTATCTATTTACGTCTGGCAAGCCGCGGCGTTGAGTTCCGCCACGCAGCACGCAATGCCTCAATCCGGCGGAAAGCGGGGAACGGAATGTTGAAAGAGAACCGAGTGTCTTAACCTAACTTAGGTTCTCAGGTTCACTTTTTTCGTACTTTTTTTTTTCGTCCACCGAGGCGTCGTAGTTGTATGTGCGAGCGATCCTGCGGCGTCTGTTGTTGGTGGAGAGGGTTTCCGCTGGGTTTTAGTGGGTAGTATCGGGTTTTCCTTTCCGATGAGCCCCACAGTATCATCCGTTTGTAGGGTAGATCTGTCTTGCTTACGGATGGTCTGCGTAAAGTGTATTTCCCAGCGAAAAAGAAGAAAAAAAAGGTTCTCAGGTACACTCTGTCTACCCTGCAAATAGATTTTTGATTCATGAAGCTAAATAAAAATCTATTTGCGATATAGCTATGTATTTTCAATCTCACGATTTTCCCGCTCAGTGGGGCAGGGACCCTTGGAGGGGATGGAATTCTTGATCATCACGCTTATAATCAGACGCTATCCAACTGCGCTACTGTGATCTTATTATGTATATCTTAACTGTAACATTTTATTCGGTACATGTAACGGCAAAAATTTAAATACGTGTTTCTCATATCATTGATTGCATTTTCTATCTCATAGTTGACATAGAAAATGCAATCAACTCGTACTTGGCCATTTAGGCAATTGCATGAAACTGCCTAAATTGGCGTGAAAAAGTCAAACATTTTTTGTGTACAATTGGCATATACTTAGAAATATTAATTGAGGACGAGAACTGTAAACTGGTAAAGGTGCCTATAAAAAATAAAGAGCAAATATACCAGGGTTTTTTTTTGTTTCTTACTTAACTAACGTTAGTAGTTTTGTTATAGTATGTATTTTTATTTATTCAATATAACGACACTATTGATTGGTCTCGACCCTTTTGTATTTAATTTCACAGTTACTTTTTAAGCTTATGTGATGTTTGAATGAGTTTTTCTATTTTGGTTATTATTTTGGTCATATTTATATTATTAACATAAGCAATTTACATGTAGGCTTAGGTGTGAGGGACATGGTACTGGGACAAGGACATGTCCACTGTAGTTGAGGACGTACTCGATATGTTCACGTCTTTCACATTACACACGCATTAAACTTCTATGGAATTTGACAATTTTTTTCGTTATTACGAGTATCCCTTTCGTGATTCAGAGATACTTCTCTCCTTCTGTGTATAAAGGATATATACCACTCATAGAGCGTAGGCGACAACCATTGGACTTGTGTGTCTGCGGTAAAAAAAAATATTGAAGAGGTTCTTCAGGCCTCATTTCCAAGTATAATATTTTTTTCCTCGCTCTAAGGCTTGTCGTGCTTAGAGGCGAATTTTGCTATTTGCTAGATTCCTTATACGCAGCAAAATACTATTTCGTTCCTAACTAAAATTAAACTGTTCCACTATCCATATTATTTTACCACATACTTAGGAACACCTATGACCCACTGTTATATATTTATTAGCTAATTACCTTTATGCATATATCATATTGGCAAAAAAATGTAAATATAGAAACAAATCACTACATTATTGTTAAAGCGGCGGATCCAAACACCGCACTTCATCTAACCAGATAAGATTAAATACACTGAATTTAGAATTAAATTATGATGGATTTTTGCTATTAGAGTTTTTCTAATTAAAATTATAGTTGAATTCTTTTTACCCAACTGTCAGAGGAGGGTTACGTTTTTGCGCGTATCATGTGTTTGTAATATTCTTTATTACCTAATAGCTTCCAAACCCCTGGACCGAATTACATAATTAAGGTGACGTTAGATAGGTATTGATACTCCTAGTGTTCTTAGATATGTGACGTCACTCTTAATTCAATGTGGTGCCCTCTAGAGGCAAATCCGAAATGAATAAAATCAAAAAAATCGTTAATACGTACCGTGTGGGGTACCAAATGAAAGGATTTAATTAGCACATTTCAAATATACAACACATACTTAGCTTTTACAGCTTACTTCATTTGTATTTGCTTCCTAAATTTGAAGAATTGGTTCAGTCGGGTTTTTTGTTCTTTATAATTGTGTGTGTTATTTCTGGATAACAGACTTACGTTAACATAGGGTATCAACATATCAATACATATATATTTAGTGGTCCTTTATTGCTGAAGTTATGATTTTAAAAATATCTCACAAACATTATTGAATCGTAACAAATTTCATATCTATGAATATCGCGTGTACGTGTACCGTCGTCAATGAAAAGTCACATATCTGTAAGTCAATTAATTATTTATTTTTTTAATCAATATGTTACATTAAAATACAAAACTTAGTTTAAATCACTTGTTAACATAAAATTATAATAATATATCATTGTCGTTAAAACTACAGAAAATATTTATAATGTCTTAAAACAAGGTACTTAAAAATTCTTTAGCTTTTGAAAGTTCTTCATAAGTAAATGAAAAATACTTGAACAGGGAAAATTTAGTCATAAATTATATATTTCATATTGCTATACTTAAAGATTGTCAGTCCTTAACGAAGTATTGAAAGTATGTAAAACTTTTATCTTTCTATTATAACATACGTAATTATCATTTGTATCGGTAAGCTTCTTTTTTGTATTACAGTGGTAGCCGTTATGCGTAGTTATTGACAGAAATAAATAGTTCAAAAAATCATTCATTGATTCGATTATAAGATCGATTCTAAATTCGATTGGATTTTTTAATTTTATTTGTTGATTGTAGCTAACTAGCGGGAGTTCGCAAGCCAAACGAATAGGGGGTGAAGCTCCCTTGTATTTTTTAAGATAACATGTAATTTTTTTATAACACTTATTCGGTTCTTTTAATATAATAATTCTATTCATATTTGTTTATCCTGTTAAAACACACTTCTTTTTCGTTAGTTAGACTGAAAAGTAATGGTCCTTTATTTTATTGTTGTCAGCTATCAAAACATGGCGGTACCTGCCGCTGAATTATGACGCATTTTACCCCATTGTCCAATTTTAATCAAAAGTCATCGTGAAACTAAATATTGTTTTGTCAAATTAGACTACAATGTGCAATCTATACCAATGAAATGTACATTAATTTGGTAATTGATAACTTAAACAAAATTGAATAGTTTAATATAGTTTGATATGCTTTAAATTTTGACATTCATGTCCAAAAATAATATTTCAAGCTTAGTCACACATCTTTGGTTCACTTCTATGTTGACGAAATAATATACAATAATTTTGACTAAACTAAATCTATAAAAATAATTTTGACATTAGAAAAAGCAAATACAGTAATAATATTATAAAAATACAGCTTATTCGCTAAATAGCATATACATACATATAATATAATTAATACTTTGGTATAGGTACATTCAGCAGCTCATCGTATGGGACTGCTGTGAAGAATTTCTTAGCAGTTTCAATGGTCACGTTCATAGCGTAATCTACCACCGGTTGTCCGAACTCTTCTGTTACCACTCTCCAATTTTCATTTAGGAATTGCAAAACGGTGTTGCCTGAAATTAAGAATAACAAATTGTTTTACATGTTTCCTTCATCTTGAGGCAATGAGCTCCTGCGTGATAAGGCAAGGAGCGATATTGGGTTCTGCTAATCTACGAAAGCTGAAGAATGGTGCTATTATTTATATTAAAAATTCAAATATAACTTTGATCCATATTTCCCATCTATAATTACAGAATTGCGTATTTTGAATGCTGATGTGTTGTTTATTTATAGTGAGAATTCGAAGGATTTTTTGTAGACGTTCAATTTGTAGGTATTTATATAAAAAACACTCCAATAAGATTTTGATCTATAATTATTATGTTCAGTATCATTACACACATATACTTTTAACATCAATATCATAGATCAAAACAGCTGTAAAAAAATAAAGCTATTTCTTGCTTGTACTGGTATTCGTAGCAACGTTTAACTTTATATAACAAAAAATCAAAAGTAAATGATTGGCATCTACTTTAATTATAAAGTTGTTCATCGTATATTTTCATTTTGTCGATTCGCATGGATTAATTAGTACCCAAGCGGAAAGTTTCGTAGGCGCTTTCAAATTAATTCGCTTGCGGGAACTATATAATGATGCATAAGTTTGTCATTTGTTGCTCTCAATTCACAACAGGCAATTCGTGAACACATAAAATTTAATGGGCTTACATTTTCAGCTTCATTATTATCAAAAATGATATATTGATAAATTATAACTCCCTTGCGTCATGTGCATATTACGTAAATATATGATATATCTATTATTTTTATTATATGCATGTCCCAATATATTCATGTAATGATGAACTGCTACTTTTTGTATCGTTACATACACACATACATAGCTTCACGCTGTATCCCGCATATAACAGGGTAGACAGAGGGGAACCTAGTGTTAAGACACTCCGTTCCCCATTTTCCGCCGAATTGAGGCATTGCGTGCTGAGTGGCGGAACTCAACGCCGCGCTTTGCCTTGTTACCAAACCCAGGAAAATGAAAAATTCCAATCCCTGGAGTGGGAATCGAACCAACAACCTGTCGCGTTAACAGTCGCACGCTTGTGCCTCTGCGCCACGACAGGCGTTTTGTTTTGTATTGTTAATTAAGAAATTGACGGCAGCACAATATAAGAATATTGTGCTGCCCCAGTGTATTAAGTTAGCTGTGATACAAATATTATTCTTTATGTTATTACGAATAGCTTCTTATTTGTATATATTAATGTATTTAAATTAATAATTTTTTTAACAATCATTTAAAAAAATAATTTGTATAGAAACATTGCCTTCTTTTATATTGTTTTTATTAAAACACTGTATTATTCAAACTTTTGAAAATTTGATAATTTTTCTCTAACCAAATAATATTTCTGTAGATTGACAATAATTGTCCCTCCGGTACGATTGAGCGAAGCTTTTCTTATTACAAGAAGCGATATAATGACCTCAAATGCTATAAAATTATATTGATACTCACTCAATTCCGGGTTCCCTTTGAATAGGTTGTTGATGGTATAATGGACTCTGTCGCCATAGTCGAATGTATATCTATAATTTCTTATACCAAAGTGGTCTCGTCCTTCCGTATCTTTAAAGTACTTGGTTTTTATGTTCAGTTTTATGACAGAGTTCACTGTAATTCGAAGGCAAAAAATCGTAAAAAGTTTAGTATGTGCTTATAAATTTGCGCTTTCGATTTGATAGTGTAAATAATAAGAAGGCAAATATATGATTCAATAGACCATAAAATCCTATTGCCTGTTTGTTTATTAGAAAGTAATAAAAAAAAATAAAAACAGTTATTTATTACCAAAAAAAGCTCTTTGAATAATAATGGTTGCATAGAAGCTATGGGTAAGAATTGAATCCACGATTTAATCGATTTCACTAGCTCTCGATGAATACATCGAATGAATCGATACACATATTTACAATGCACATATAATGTTTGTACTAAGTACATATTATGTATCACTAATATCGTCACATCGAATATATCCGAATAATATGATGATACAAGTATTTGCATTCATATATGTGATGAAATATATAGACTATTGAAATAGTATAGGAAATGAAGTATTTTCATTTTCTGGGTTTGGTAACAAGGCAAAGCGCGGTGTTGAGTTCCGCCACTCAGCACGCAATGCCTCAATCTGGCGGAAAGTGGGGAACGGAATTGTTGAAAGAGAACGGAGTGTCTTAACACTAGGTCCTCAGGTTCCCTCTGCCTACCCTGCTATATGCGGGGTACAGCGTGAAGTTAAAAAAAAAACTAATATGATTTTCTACATAGTTTTGTGGTTAGAAAAGGTCAAGTGATATTACATTAATTAATTTTTAGGTCATTTTTTTATGAAACAGAAATAATAAAGATAATTCAAAAAGTAACGAAATATTGGCTCACCTATTTTAATTTTTGAATCACCTTCACCATTTATCGGGAACAAAAGTAACCTTCCAACAGCTGTGTATTTCCCTTTTATAGTTATGTTACATCTAATTTCCAAAATGAAGATATTTCTTTCCAAGTATGCTCTGTAATTAAAATGAAATATTGATTAATAATTAACATTTTAACAAAAAAACAACTTAAAGTAAAATGATTACGAATAACTCACAAACTAATATAAAGATCTAACAAGTTAGATCTTTATTAACTTTAAATGATCACACCCGAAGCACTAGCTATTACATAAAAAAGTATCATTAAAGTTGGTTCATCCAGTAAAATGTTGTAGTAGATATAATAATAATTTAAAAAAAATACAATCTAATTGGGAAACACCACATTTTCTTGAATTTCTTAATAGATGTACCATCCGCTTTTTCCAATTCTGCATTTTCAGTTCATTTGGACACAATGAGTATTGAAAGACGAAAGTAATTAGACCGGATTTATTATTTAAATATAAATATTTTGTTTAGTTGAATTTGACTATCATCGTGCTCGGTCAGATATGTTTTCTTCGCCATGAAAGTCCTTTTTTTTAGAAAGAACTTAACTTTGGTTATAAGTACACGACAAATAAATTTCGTATTCATTTATTATTAAATCACGCTATAATAATACGTCCATGGAACTTTACATTGTTTTATTACGATTTTTTAACAAAATTATGATATATGATGATAATTAACATTAATTTATTTCTATTGAACATTGGATATGATCTTCATGGTGTAGTAGGCGTAGTGGAGCAAAATCTGGTTTTAAACGCCATGCCTGTGGATTTAATCTCAACTCGGGTAAATAATTATATATAACTTTAATGTTATCTGAGTAACACATACTGCGGCGTTAGGTTCCGCCACTTAACACGAAATTAGAGGAAAATTGAAATTAAAAGAAAGAGGAACAGGTTCTCTTTACCTACTCTGCTATATGCAAAAATCCGCGAAGGTATTTTTTTATTTTATGAACAGATGAAGTTATTCAGATGAGCTATTATATCGGTGCGTTAATAACAAAAGGAGACATTGAACTATTTATTTGTTTTAGTTATAACCTTACCAAGCATGAATAAGCTGATAAAATGAATAAGTACTCTTTTCAGATCAGGCATTTTTAAGTTGAAGTTTTGTCTGTAAATTCTGTTTTTAAGTTTAAAATACTTTTTTACCTTAAAATGTTTGATTTTCTAGAACTCGTTTGATTTAACCATTTGTGCACTATTAATATGTATACGCAAGTCTATTTATTATTTAGCCGTTTGCCATTTTCAATATATATTTATACACGCCTGGTTGAAACATATAAAATAAGTTTTTTCTAATATATAAATAATTACAGTTTTACTATATAATTAACTACGTAACGTACGTACGTATAGTTGTGTAGCGTACAATTCATTTTTATTCTCCAACGGACTTAGCCAATAATTATTATAACAAAAATACACCGGATGGGAAATTGTGTAAATAATGATGATATCAGACTCTACATGCAACGTAAAAGATAAAATATGTAATAAAATATATTTTTTAAGACTTTATGCCTTAAAAATATTATAATATTTTTATAACTTCACACTGTATCCTGCATATAGCAGCGTAGGCACAGGGAACCTGAGAACCTAGTATTAAGACACTCCGTTCCCCAATTTCCGCCGAATTGAGGCATTGCGTGCTGAGTGGCGGAACTTCAAGCCGCGCTTTGCCTTGTTATCAAACCCAGAAAATGAAAATACTAAACTTTTACATTTTCTGGAGTGGGAAATGAACCCACAACCTGTCGCGTTTACAGTCGCATACTTGTGCCTCTGCGCCACGGCGTTAAACTAAATATTTAAAGCAGCTTTACGGTTTATCCCGTATAGCTACTTACTAGCTTAGCAGAGAAAACCTAGTGTTAAGACACTCCGCTGCTATTCGCACGAAATGCTATTAAAATTCCATAAACAAATTTACGTTGTGGGACGTAATATCGCACTTCTAAAATAGCTCACAACTCGTACGTGTGAATATTAATATGCTTATAAACTAAACTATTTAAATTACACTTGAAAATCCTTACTAATATTATAAATGCGAAAGTTACTCTGTCTGTGTGTCTGTTACGCTTTCACGCCTAAACCACTGAACCGATTTTGATGAAATTCGGTATGAATGACCTTCCGAAAGGACATAGGATACTTTTTATTCCGAAATAAATGGTAGAAGAGGTTGAATAGGGGATGTAAGTTTGTATGGAAGTTCCTTATTGTCAAACAAAATCATGTAAGATTGTTTAACTGTTTACAACTTTACCACATAAACCACTTAACCAATTTTGACAAATAGTCTAGACCTTGGGAAAGACTATAGGATACTCCTTACCAAGTCGCGCGATATAACCGAATTCCACGCGGGCGAAGCCGCGGGCGGAAAGCTAGCATTACATAAACATGAAAACCATACTAGCGCTAAATTCCAACAGTTTATATTTTTTTCATGAGTAATATTTAATTCATCAAACTTTAATACTTTTTACACTTTTTATAAATGGAAGACATGTGACATATTATGACGGTAGATTTCTGTTTTAGACAGCACTTGGTCGTGAGAGATAACCATCCAAGTGCAAGCAATTCATTTTATCTAATAACCTGAAGAACTTCAATAACTAAGGGCTGTGCATTTAATAGTTAAGATTTTAACAATAAAAAATAAGACTGACTTCAAAAAAACTGCGCTAGAAAGTAAAATTATTATTAATAACTCAAAAACTACTCGTTTGAATCTAATCTATATTTAATATAATCTATATAGATTTAAAAGGTAAGCCAGTAGATTTAGGGAAGCTAGAATTAGGATGTTAAGTTTTTTGCAATTTAACTATCTATATAACTCCAACAATTTTATGACGACTTTTCTTTTAGGTCTCAAACTTTTGTTGACCTTGTTTTTTTATAAAGTCACTCCTATTTTTTTTTTTCAAATAGTTTAGTGTCATTTACAAAAGTAAGCCGGTGGGAACCGTGTTATGTGGACGTCTCGCCACTGCTAGCTATCATATAGAAAAATATTCATCAGAATTGGTTCACCCAGCAAATTGTTATGCGGTAACACATAAATTAAAAGATATACTGTCGAATTGAGAATCTCCTTCTTTGAAGTTGCCTAAAAATATAAGCAACTACAGATGCTCTCGTGGCGATTATACACGGGATAGTTGTAGATTTCGTTTCCTTCCAGAAATGTCTACAATAGAAATATTTTCTTTTACCCATTCTGTTTAGACAATTTACAATTTCAGGTTCTACTATCCAACGTACAATGTCTTTAAAAATAGCCGAAGAGGAAAACGACGTCATATATAAGAAGGCTCTTACAACTTCCCATGGGAGACACGAGAGATGTGTGAGGATAAATAAATTATACTAGTACACCCGTTGTCGTGTACAATACGTGTTGCCTTAGTAACATGTATGTCAATTTATACAAAAATGTATAACAAACATTAGGTGGTGTGTGTTTGTCTTGTTCTTATTGATTTAATGCCCTACTATTAAAATATTGGCTTTCTACACTCCTGCACACACTCCTGCACTTTGGTACATATATAGATTATAAATCTATATGTGTACCAAATTGTGTTCGCATAATTTACGTGAAAATCAATACAAAGGTATATATATATATATTATTGGTATGGTATGTATGGAGTGTCTTAACACTAGGTTCTCTGGTTCCCTCTGCCTACCCCGCTAAATGCGGGATACAGCGTGAAGTTAAAAAAAAATGGGTGGGGACACTGTGATACCAAGTAAATAAAATATGTTATATTTTTTAATGTGCTATTAATCCTGCTATTATAATAATAGATATTAGGATATATTTTTTTGAACATTATTAATATAAAATCAAGAAATATAGTCTCGGTATTCCTATTTGCTATTTATAAAATACATACAAAATCTAATAATTAGAACCACTCACTCGACATTTAGCACCTGACATTTCCGAAGGCCTGTAACTTTTCCATCTAAGAAGGTCACCTTGACTCCTGGCAACTGGATCGGAAGCTCGTCAATAATAAAAGGGTCTAGAGATGGTACGTCAAGAAGTGGTATGCCTTTAGAGAATTCTGGGATAGCATGTTGTGTAGATTGTATTAAGCAGGCCGATTCTGTGTTATTGCACGGATGGATGAAATCAGCTGGGAAAAAATAAATTTTATTAAGTTATATAGTTCGAAGTAGAAGAAGAATACATATTTAGATAATCAATGTTCAATGTTAAGGCGACATTCACTTATATGAATATATAAAGTTATCTTTACTTATATTATAAATGCGAAAGTAACTCTGTCTGTCTGTCTGTTACGCTTTCACGCCTAAACCACTGAACCGATTTTGATGAAATTCGGAATGAAGGTTGAACTGAACTTGGGAAAGGACATAGGATATTTTTTATCGCGAAAAAAGTTTTATAAAAAAAATATTTTTTTTTTTGTATAATTTTTTTTTGACAAATAGTCTGGACCTTGGGCACGACTATAGGCTACTCCTTACACGTCGCGCGATATAACCGAATTCCACGTGGGCGAAGCCGCGGGCGCAAAGCTAGTTACATATAAAACAAACTAATTTTAAAAGACAAGAGTTATTTAATAATTAAATTTATGTATATTCATAATAACACAACATAAATATTAATATGCTAAATGACTACTCATTTATCTTCATAAAAGCTACTTAAAATTGCTTAAAAAGATAAGCATGTGCATTGCGAAGTGTAATAGTCGTTACAGAATCTTAACATTAAAACAACCGTAATAGCGGTCTTTTGTCATATTACAACGTTCATTATTTCAAAAATAATTGGTTTCATGTATGTCATTTTTTGCGTATCATTGTGGAGACAGCAAGAGTATTGTAATGATAGGCAGTTTGCCATTTTCAATATATAAAAATGAATATTTTATGTTAAGTAAATATTGCAAGAGATAGTGAGTAAGGCTAGGTGATTACATCATCACATTTTAAAATATTTTACAATGGTTGTACACAATGTGATGAAATCTTTATCTTTTAAAACTGCATATCTATATAGATGATTATTTTAAGCTCATTGTGATCGAGTCCCAACTTTAATATAGTTTATTCTTTATAAAAAAACTAGCTGATTATAGCCGTGATTTTGTTACTTTGGACACTATAAAACCAAAAAATCCTTTTTTCCCATTTCCATGGGAATTACGAGAAATCTCTTAATGCTCCCCTATACTCCCCAAAAAGCCTACAACCCAATTTATACCCGTTTATGGCCTGTACATTTGCCTGTACTTTGTCTGTCAGTCAGTCAGTAAAGCAAACATTTTATATATAAACATTTCCTTTTACAATTTTTTCCTAACACCAAGGATGTTTCACACAGATTTATGATATTGCATGTTTTGCATACTTACAGCATCGTTTCGTGGACTAGGCAACTTTTTACAGCTTTATTAGGGCTGTTACTAACAGAAAATTTTGTTGACATTCTGGTACCCATTATAATGAAGAATTATGAAAATATTTTTATCGTAACATTAATAAGAATAATAACAGAATGAAGAACGATATATAACTAAGTTAAGACATGTCAGATTGTATGCGAAGATTATGCAAGTCCCGCTAGAAGTAATATTTACACTTAAATACAGATGTTGCCCCAATCTTTTTTGGTTGGGCCAAGAAAGTCCGAAAGAGGGTAAATAGTAACATATCAAGGTTCTTTGCCTACCTAGTCCGTGAAATATATTATATGTGAGAAGAGACTCAAATTTATATTATTAATACTAATATACCTTGTGAGTTGTGACACAAATAACGAACTATATCATAAGTTTAGCAAGTCGACATCGCGCCACAATGTTAGGCAATTTCAAGTTTCGCGTTTGATGCACGCGATCTGTTAAGGCGATTATTATTATACAGTACAGTACAGTATTATATAGCGTGAATAGTAGAAGTCAATTAGTATATATATATTTTTATGTATATAAATCAGGAATTTATTTTCAGAGTTAATGAAATATTAAATCAAAAAAAAAAGTCAAACAAGCCTATCATTTTCACCTAAAATTAATATTTAAATGAAAGAAAAAGGTTGGGAAATGCATGTTTTTTTCAAAGATGTTAAAAAATGTTCAAAGATGTTAAAGAATCATCAAGAAGCATCTTTATGCTTTCTTTAATCTCAACTTATGCTTTCTTAAATCTTCTTTTTAGAACGACATTCTTTATATTTTTATCATAATGCAGATATTTAATTTATTTTTGATAGTTAACACATAATAATGAAATATCTTTTATATTATAGTATTAAAAATAAATGTGCCTTTGATGTGATAATTAATATAATATATTCATGGGCATTCACATGGCGATATATTAAATACGTTTAGCTTAATTAGAAAAGTTCACAACAAGTTTCCAAACAAATATTACGTTTCAAACTTGGCGGCACACATTCTGAACATATACCATGAATTCCAAACAATAAACGTCAAACTAAGCAAGTGAAATTTAGAGCTAATATACGATCATTTAAATTTTGGAAAATTTGGTTTCAAAATCACTAAAAATCAACCAAATATTGATAACAGTTTTAAAATCCTAACTAAAATAATTATTGATGATTCATCTATTATTTTTAGTAGAAAATATCTTGTGAGCACTAATTTAACACACGTGATTAAATTCTTGTCAAACTGTAAGAGAAGAATTTTTTTTGCATACAATGAATTTACTGTGCGGGTGCCGGCCACATTGCGTTTGTAAGGAGGAAGAGCTCGGAATATTGCCTGGGACTTGTGACTCAAATGTATGCTTAATGGTTTTTGGGGACCCGTTTATTATTTATAAATGCTTGCCTTCTCTGCCCAAGTTCCTCTTTCTATCGCCTTATAAAGATCGCCTTATAAATGAACTAATAATAGTTGTAGACAGAACGACATCTTTTAGAAAATCATAGAGAGATTTCGTTCTCATCTCTTGCTCCAACTTCTACCGCGTACAAATTAACTAATTATCTTGTTTGATTTCGTAACAAATTTGAAACTAAAAGACTAGAAACAACCTGCTCGTTTAGTAAAATTTATTGTAAAAAACAAATTTTAAATTTAAATATTATGAAGTATTAGGCGACTCCTTAACAGTGGCGTGAGGCTTACTAACATTAGTAAATAACACGTACATATGTACAATTACTAAGCTGAATTGCATTGTGCTTATGACCATTTTGGAACATACTGGGTCATATGCCAAGGCCAAAATATCATTCTGGGTGCCCTATAATTTGTTTACTATATATGTAAATATTGATGATCTAGTGGCGAAACAGGGAATATAGATAAGGAGGTAGGCTTGATCCCTTTCGTTTACCATATATTTAAATTATTTGACAAAGAGGTGTCTGTGATGCAGATTCTTGAATAACAATATGATTATACTCATTTTGGAAATTATAGGAAAGAAATATTATATATTATTTAAATACATATTCGAAAAGTTGATCGAAAAAGGGCAGAACTAAGAATTTGTAATAACACATCGATCTTTTTTTAAAAATCTTAACAGGTTATTTCAACTTATATTATTATTATAATATTAGTTCATGTTTTCATTTATCTTCTTTCTTTATATAATTATAAATTTTTCGTTCGTTCTTCGTTCGTTCGTTTTTATTCGTATATTTTAGTATACAAAAATACATTTTTTGGAAACCCGTTTCGTTTCGGAACCCATACTTCGTAATTTTAGGGAACAAAAATTATAAATTTCTAAATATTTTTTAACTAAATCACTTTGATAATTACATATAAAATAAAATTAATTGTAATAACAATATGTATCATTTAAACGCGGTCCGAGAAATCCGCAAATATTTATTAATATTAGGAATTCGTAAGATACCGTCATTTCAACATGCAAAACTTACGCGCGAGTCGGGCTGAGGAGCTGCTCACGATGGCCAGCACAACCGCCACTAAGGAAAAAACTAAAACATGTCTTTCACACATCGCGGTAAATCACACTAATCTAAAATAAACTACAAAAGTGCGTCAATTGTTCCGAAACCTATAGGCGTACTGTGACCTTCCTTAACGTTTGTACTTCTTATGTTAATTGAAACGAGTTCTTTCTCATTGTAGGTTGCACAAATTCTAGGTGTTTGTTAAGAAGCCTGCTTTTCACGGTACGGTGGTTAATACGTTTTATAAATGTTTACTAGTGCACGTTATGCGTTGACCGCGTGCATTCAAAATCGGCGACTTTATGAACGCAGGAGTTGGTTGATCGCGGTTACAACAAATCTCTGCGTCACGCGTCCGTTTACATGACTTTTACTACATTCTTAAAATTACGGAAAGGGAATTTGTAAGGTTATAATTTGCGGTAATAAGTAACATTATTTGGTTAATTTTAATATTATACCAGGACTTCCTTTTAATATGTTCTATATCATAATTTACGACTAATATACTGAGTTTTATTTCCCTGTTATATACTCGTATATTGAATGGTCATCTTCCGAATTATAATAGATATTAAAAATAAGACAAGAGAATATTAAAATAAAAAGCTTTCAAGACTTGAACAAATTTGTTTTGTTTCAAAATGTGAAATCTAATAGAAAAAGATCATGATGACAGAAAGAAGAGATAACATAATTTCTTAAAAAATTAGCGCTGACCTGGAAATGGGAATAAGTTAGTTCTGAGATTCTTATATATTCATCCCTTTTTATATTTAAAATTCGTTACGCTGTAATATATAAATAAATAAGTGATATTTTAAATTTAGTAGTAGTGTTTTTAGTACGTCTGTTTGTACGCATTACGCAAAATTTACGCAATCACACGCGATCTAGTAGCCTAATAAAACACCCTATTTAAAAATTAAATTAATTAATAAAAACAAACAGTTCTTGTCAGCTGAGTTATTAATGATTCTACACATCCTTTCCATTTTGATAAAATTATAATTATAAAATGTGAAAATGTAAGTTTTGGTCAATTACGCTTCAGATATATTGTTATAATGTAGCATTATGTTTGCTAAAAGCTTTTTAGCTTTTCTTTTTTTTCTAACTTCACGCTACATCACGCACATAGCAGGGTAGGCAGAGGGAATCGGATACTCTCCGCTCTCTTAAAATTTCCGTTCCCCACTCTCCGGCGAAATTAAGGCATTACGTGCTTAGTGTGTTGTGTGGAAATGAAAATACTAAATACTAATCATTATTAATATTTACTATTTTCATTTCCTGGAGTGGGAATCAAACCCACAACCTACCGCGTTTACAGTCGCACGCTTGTGCCTTTGCGCCACGATAGGTCTAACTAATTTTTGTTGAATCATATTTTTATTCTGTGAATTTGGTTCAGGTAAAGTGTACTCTAATTCATGCAGATCTTGTTGCAGGATGCAGGATGAACCAGTTTACACTACGAGAAGTATCAGTTTAATGATAATTATTACAATTGCTCTGGGTAATAGGATAAATAGAAATGTTTTTATATTAGCTGAATATTTAATATTGTCAGATTAGTGAGATTGTTTGCTTATATAAATGCAAATAAAGACTTCTCAAATTTAAATGCTTCTTTAATCAAGTCATATTTCTTTATTTACAAGTCATGCTATAGTCACACACATATTACACACACATTACTTTCTTCACTGTCGTCACCGTCACTGTTAACGAATAAATATCTGTTTTCTCTCAATTATCTAACTCTGCAAAGTATTAAAAGTGAGGGACGGAATTGTTGTAAGAGAACGGAGTGTCTTAACACTAGGTTCTCAGGTTCCCTCTCCCTACCCTGCTATATGTGGGATACAGCGTGAAGTTAAAAAAAAAAGTATTAATATATTAGGCACTTATCGTTATATAATGGCCAAATTTAACAAAATCTTTATAAATTGAACACTATGTGTTATTTTGATATGAGCTGTAAAATTCTGTTCAGTAGTTTTTGTGAGAAAGATTAATATACATATATCCATCAACTCATCTTTACAAACTTTATAATTTTGTGTCACAAAGGTACTGCCAAAGTTTGAAGGGATGATGTACGTATGTCTTCATTTATATAAATCCCAGTGGGCACACTGATAGTTGTAGAATTAACATTTGACATGATTGATGGAAATATAAATAGAAGAAGGTTTATATACATAGTTATTGCGTATATACTTATTAAGGTATATGTCATGACTGATTAGTTCAAGCTTAGCGAAACCTGCTGAAGGAACACGAAATCTAGGGAGAAGGGTATTTTCGTAACATAAAACAAGTAAAAAAACATAAAAAACAGTTCAGTTGGGGTAAAATTTCTGTTATTTATATGAACGAAAGTAACTTTTAGGTTTTTATAATAAATTTAATTACTGTTACAATACAAATACAAATATTCTTTATTGCACACAAATAAACATATAACATAGAAGTATTAATAGCGTACAATAAGGCGGCCTTATCGCTTAAAGCGATCTCTTCCAGGCAACCTTTGGATATTGGATTTGTATAAAGTAAAGTAAAGTAGTGGTAGGCGGTGCACTAATCAGGATATTTACATTAAAAAAATTAAATATATGTTAATTAAAAATACAAACTAAATACATAATTCATATATATATATATATATATATATATATATATATATATATATATACTGTTCATTGATTTAAAAATTTTGATCATAACCATGGAATGGCGGCAAAATTTATACTTGTACAATTTTGTAACTCGGTTATCTGCTACATTTTAATAAATCTAGATTTAATTTAATTTTAAATCAATTCTACTACATTCTTATAAAAAAATTTGCAAATTCATTAAAACATAATTTAAAGCAATTAATAAAAAGAAAGATAACAACAAAAACAAATAAAATTCAACCACGTAGCAAAGATTGTAAAACCGTTGATATATTAGAAATCTTAGAAGCTAGATTCGCGGTCAAGGCTACTCGCAAAGAGCTGTCGGCGAGCGAGACGAGCATGCTGACGTCGGGATTTAGCGAGTGTTGCTTTAAAAATCCTCTTTCATGGAAAGCTCTACGCTAGTCTTAAGCATTTTTATTCATGACAACAAAGTGTTTATGGTACTACATTAATAATGCCTACTTTTTTGCTTTTTAACTATTTATTTAATTTTTAGGTATAATGTCCCATAGATGCTACCTATTAAAGGCTTGATTTTCATATTTTTTTCATATTACTTTATATGTTATTCTTAAGTATCGTTGATAGTTAAGATTAATAAGAAAATAAACAACTAGGAATACTTACATCTCCGTCTCTTTTTTTTTTTTTTTTTTGTATTTATGGATAACGGATGGCAAACGAGCAGAAGGACCACCTGATGGTAAGTGGTTACCTTCGCCCATGAACATCTACAACACCAGAGGCGTTGTAGATGCGTTGCCAACCTAGAGGATACAGATGGAAAGGGGAGGACAATGTAGAAGTCCGCTATCGGAACCACTACATTTTGGGGAAAGGATGGGTGGGAAAGGGGAAAACCTGGCTGGTCTCTTAAGAATTTTTAATGAAATTAATTATGATGATTCAACTACATTCTATAGCAACTTTATTTTGGTTCCTTTCGTGTTTTGTTTTTCTTTCCTTTTGGCATCTATTTCACTATCACACTCGAGTCTTTAATTGTGTTAAGTTTTACACCATATAAGTCTTTATCTTCAGAACATGTTAGTTTAAAATGTGTCATGCATCAGCGAGGGGTGAAAATTTTAGTTAGGCAAGCCGGTAAATTTAAAGAAGCCGGTATATATTTAGGGAAGTCGGTGCGTATATTTAGGGAAGTCGGTGCATATATTTAGGGAAGCCGGTAATTTTTAAAGATGCCGGTATATTACGGGAAGCCGGTATAGGATGTAAGGTATTTAGTAATTTCACTATCGAATTTTAGTGATGACCATTTTTTAGGGGGTTTTAGATGTCAGAGCTTGTTATTTTTGCAATTTTATACCCAACATTCTTAAGGCAAGCCGGTAGGAACCGTGTTATATGGACGCCTCGCCATATATGATATTCATTATAATTGGTAAACAATAGAAAATAATAAAATATATAAATGAAAGAATAGTTATAATCCATATTTTTTAACTTGTCATTTTAAACAACTACATAATCTATATAGAGTAATACAATCTCTTAAGGCTTTTAGGAATAGATTAGGAGGTCATGGTCTGACTTAGCTCAACTAATTGGCGTCTCCAATTACAAGACGCTAAGCTAACTCATACTTCATATAATAGAATTTGCTAGAAAAAATATTACTTTCAATAAACGTTCATATGGTGATAAATGTATACTCTCTTCTTTTTTTTACATTTTTAACGGACTTTCCAAAAAGGAGTAAGTTTTCGGTTGGGTTGCATTTTTTTATGTGTGTTACCGTATAAGTTTTTTTTGGGTGAACCAATTTTGTATGATTTTTTTTATATGATAGCTAGCGTTTCTGATGTGGTCATATAAATACAGTTAAGATCTGAGGGGTAGTTTTTAAATTATTGTAATGATTTTACATTTTAGAGCATTTTATTTGAAGTAGGTTATTATCTTTTTTTATTAATTATTGTGTCCTCTGTATAGCTTATTTACATAATATTAATCTTATATGACTCATATATTTAAAAATATTAGTAGATCAGTCGAAGGGCAAAAAATACGCGTCGCCTTAAAATCGTATATTTCACATTTCGTATTTCACTCTTTAATTTTAACTAGTGTCCCCGATGACGCGTTAAGAACGCGTCCTAGCAACGTATGTACGTATATGTCACTTCATATAAACATGGATGTCAAACCATGGTAGTGTGTGTAACATTTATTTTATTAGTTTATATATTTTTTATGTATTATTTTGATTCTGCACTCCTTCGCTATATAAACTATAAGTGGGCCAAGTTTCAAGGTCCTCCGTCCGCGTAATTTTTGTAAGAAGCGTTCCAAAGTTTTTGCTTCACGTATTAATATATATATATTTTTTAATGAGTCGGAAGTGTTTCCTTTACGTGAACCTTATCTGAGTTGAAGACTATTTATTGTAAAAGTTATTTTTTTTATGCTTCACCTCTTTCCCCCGTATAGCAGGTAGTCGCTTGACTTAATCTCAGCGCACTCTGTTCTCCACTTTCTGGCCGAATTTATGATGAAAAATGAGAAATTGCGTGTTAAGTGGTGGAACTCAACGCCGCGCTTATAGTGTATAAGTAGTAATTGTATAATTTTAAATTTATTTAAATTAAAAAAATTAAGGACAAGGGGTTAATACCTTCTTTAGTAAATAAGTAGGTCCGTAGTTATAGCGTCCTATAATCCGGTTTATGCTCGTGAATCAGATTAACGGTCTAGTTGGCACGGCTTGAATATACAATAATGATTATCAAGCATTGGAAAGGCTAAATAACCACAAGTACCATATACATATGAATTGCATTAATTTGCGTTTTTTCTATCTTCATACATTTGGTATATTTTCTAGTATAGTTAGTTTAGTAGGTTATTTATTATTGTAATCCCTTGTAACCAAGATTTGAGAGATATAGATAAAAACATTAGATATGTAATCAACTCAGTAATACTACTACTACGTACTCATAAAAAAAAATTATATTGCTAAATGGAGACGGAGTATAAATTTGGGATATTTAAAGATTATATGGAGGAGAGATGCAGAAGGCCAATATTTTTATAATAATCCATTAAAAATATATAACACACACTACAATGTGCTTGGTCATACTTACAGGCTACATCACAGAAAGAACAGATTTCTTTCCTCTTTTTATCTTTTTTTAATTTAAACTCATAATGGATACTAGAAAACTGAGTTATTAGATTTACTCTTTTTACATAGCACGATGTAGAACACGTGACATTTCATAATCTGTTAATTTGATAAATGCTAAAGTTTGACAGTTTTGATGGATATATGCTTATAAACCTTTCACGCAAAAACTACTGCACCGATATAGATGGAACGCTGCAGTAATATATGTGATACTTCAGAATATCATATAGGTTAGAACTTACAAAGATTATTAAAAATAAGCGGATATATGTATTTCTCATATATGTTCATTCTCGTGTATCTCACGTCACTCACATCTCTTTTATACAAGTTATAAGATGCAAAAAATACCGTCTTCGAAATATTATAAGATTTGAAAAATATATATTATTTTAGTCAGCTATTACAGTTTCTAAAAATAGACAATAATAATAATCATATAATTAGTCTCAATCAATAGCCCAGTACTTAGTCCATCCAAACTCCATTCCATAGCACTATTTTAGTTTTCCATACGTTCCATAGCTCCTACGCATTAACCGGTGACCACCTGCGAGCAATTACCTATGGTTACTCAGAGATGGATCCCGGTCAATGCGTCGGATTAAAAAATATTGTTGTCTCAAAGGGGCCTCTACGTGTTGGACCTGTGTCCCCACGCAAGCCTTTCAAAGGACCGGGTTCCTTTGAACCCGAGAACCTGTTACGAGATCATAATAATATTATGATTCTGTATTTTTACATTAATTACTTGAAACCTTTGACATAACCCAAATACAGTGAAATACGAGTGTAATTATACAATTTCCTCGATTTTTCTCTATAAGTGCGTGCAATCGCCCCACTTTCCCCTATTCACTATTTCAACACGGTCTAACAAGTTTGTTAAGTAATAGGCAAACAAACTTAGGAATTACAACTAATGTTTCTGTCAATTCCATACTGACATACTAAGATTTTATACGAATTTTATAACCTAAATACATTTTTACTTGGAAGGTAACAAAATAAATTAGAAATTTACATTGACATAATTTGGAACAGCTGGTTTTAAGATAAAATAACAGTATACATGTTACCATTTTTCCTTTACATTTAAAATTTTAAATAATTTTTTTTTTAAAAAACAAATATTAAAAGATGTATCACTTTTGAGAATTGCAATATCTAAAACATTGTTATGTTTGGGTTTTCCTTTAAATAGCACTCGCTTATATAAAAAAGAAATAAAAATGTTTATATAATAACAAATTTGATACTATATTTAGCTCATCTCGGTTTAACTATAGTTGTTTTATTGTTGTTAAAATGAATAAATGTGAATGACTCTTTTATTGACTTGTCCTTAGAAAATTAAGGTCGAACAATTTTGATTTTGTGTAACTATTTTAAGATACCTAAAAATATAATGAGACTACAAAACAACTTAGGTATATGTGTATGTATAAAGTACGTAAGGTCATACCTGCGTACTTCTTGTGTAAATTTTTATTTAATACTTTATTATAAACTTGAAAAAAATATCACTATATGTTATCATAATTATTGTCAAATCAAAAAGGAAATAATTCCATGAAATATTTTTTTGAAAAAATTCAATACAATAAAAAAGTTAAGTACAATAAAGTACAATTTTTGTGTACACATAGTTTTTAAAAAATAATTGCTGATATAAAGAATAATCGAGTCTATAGTCAGTAGTACAAACCTAGTTTTCCATATTAAAACTTATATAAAGTGCCTGAAAATTGTGTCAAGGCAAAAACACAATTAGGTATCAACTTTGTGAACATAACAATAAATATATACGTATTCATAACAATAACAGTTAGTTTCAATGAGAATCCATTTAATATTTTCATATATTTTATATTTTAAATTATGGACAAGAAATATAATTTAGGTAAAGTTGTTTTAATAAAAAATAAAGCAATTTTTATAAATAAATTTATTTATTTATTTAATACTTTATTATACCAACAAAAATATAAATGAATATTGTAATAAAACACAGAGCAAGAAGAGAATACAATTTTGGTGTAAAGGCGGCTTTAACACAGGTGATCTCTTCCAGGCAACCCCTACTATAAGTTAGAACAGAATACAAAAAGATATGGGTTACAACCTAAATATTAAATGCAAGCTTACATAAATAACTATATGAAAATATAATTATAAATAAACAATTATGAAAATAACAATAAACTTACATAGACAATATATTTTAAAAATATATATATATAATACAATTTTATTACTTACAATTACACTCATATAAAAATTGCCAATAAAAATAAGCAGGCACCATTACGACCTTGTAACCAAATTTGTAATTTTAATATATACAGATGAAAAATATTTCTCACACTGTGCAGTAATTTAACAAGATACGCATCTAAATAATCCTTATTATCATTTTTCATTGCAAAATTTTAAAGAAAAACATAGATTTTTAATTATCATGTAAGACAAAAGATTTTCTTCATGGTTTTCCCCATTTATGATAGACTAGTTATGCGTGACTTATATTTTAACACTTTTTCCTTCATAGCAGAATAGTTAAAAAGAACCAAGTGAGAAATTGCATCTGGAGTGGTGTAAGAGACCATCACGTTGCGTTTTGTCATATACCAACATAGACATAGCGGAAAAATTAAAATATTTGAAATATAATTACTATTATTTATCATATCTATTATTTATTAAAACTGAAGAAATATATTATAATTAGGTTATGAATGTTCAGTATAATTTTCATAAAGATATCTGCAATACTGAGAAAATAATCATTGTTGTTAAGTGTTGTGAGCCCATTACCTCCCATCCTGTAAGGGTTTCCTAACTCTTACAGGAAGGGAGTTATGGAGGTAACCTAACAAAATATTAAGTGTCCTATCGTTATTTCAGATGAAAAGTAATCTTAATATGGTAAAATCAATTCTTTTGAAGCCATTGCAGTTTTTTCTTGCTTATTCTGAACTTTTTTCAACACATTTCTCTAAGTCAACTACACATCCCATGTTCGTATTTATGTTTCTTTCTCTACTGATATGATATTCTACGATTATTGTTATCAATTTTATTGCTTAATTATGTCTGCGTGCGCTGTCTCAAAGATTTTATTATGGGGACTTCCTAAATGTTAATTTTATATATTTTTCTCTATATAATATTACGGGTCTTTCTTTATTATTAAAGATATTTATAAATAAAACCAAGAACATAATCAAGTTTCTTAGACCTTGTTTTCGAGGTTTTAATTCTGGAAACGTACATGGATATTATAGTCTAAATCTAATTTAGTTAGTTACTAACTAACATACAGTTCCTCGTACAGCAAGACAGGCAGAGAGACCCTACTGTTAAGACACTCCCTTCTCCGCTAGAAATAAGATATTAATAAGTTAAATACATTCACCATAAGATAATGGTAATAACCAATTACGTGCTTGAATTTCTGGCGAGTTCACTAATTAATGGCTCTATTAGTGCCATTAAACAATTTTATGGCTAGTAAGGACTTGCTTTGCACAAATTACATTAACTTCGATTTAGTTTCGGGCAAAAAGAATTTTTGCAACCCTTGTTTAACCCTTTCAGCCCGCTGCTTAAGATTTTTTTCTACTTACATGAAGAATCATGCACGCAAGTCGGTTTTTTATATATTATTTTAAAATCTACTAAAAGTTTTGATTGATCTTCCTTTTGATCTTCCTTTTAAACATGTTATCGTCTATAACAGGAGACTGTGCTCTTTCATTAGAATAAAAAATAATAACAATAATTTACAATAATACAAACTTTAAACTTAAGTTTAAATTAACTTGTTTAGACAGTACCAAATGATAAATCATATTTAGTGAGTGAATCAATTTCAATGATTCTCTTTTATATGATAGTTAAAGCTTTTGATGTAGTCCCAGTTAAAATCGTTAGTAGTTTTAGAGTTATTCGTAAAAATTTTACTTTTTAGGGCTTTTTATTTGAAGTCAATTTTCTTTTTTTTTATTAAAATCTTATGTATGACATACTTCTAAGTTGTCTGTAATCTGAACGAAATACGATATATATTTCGCGCACCACTTTTCAAGAAGACATTATGGATTACATGGCTTAAAGCGACGAAATTTATGTTTCTTTTTTAATATCTGCAAACTACAGACACCAAACCGACTTAGAAGAAAATGCGTTAAAAAATACAACTCTGACGCATTATCTCAAAAACTTTTCATCAAACCTTAACCAAATTCAAATTAGACCATATCAGAAATACTAGCTATTTTAATTTTATAAAATTTTAAAAAAGACTTATTAAAATTGTTCCACCAGTAAAAAGTTATGCGGTAACACATCAAAAATTAAGTCCAATTGATAATTCAGTTAGGTGGTAGGAGGTTCGTCCTCCGACTGGCTCGCGACCACTATCATGTCAAAGACGAACCGCCAAATATCTAATGATGTGTTCCGGTTCGATGGCATGTAAGCCAGATTTTCCCCTTTCCCACCCATCCTTTCCCCAAAATGTGGTGGTTCTGATAGTGGACTACTACATTGTCCCCCCTTCCATCAGTATCCTCTAGGTTGGCAACGCATCTACAACATCTCTGGTGTTGTAGATGTCTATGGGCGAAGGTAACCACTTACCATCAGGTGGTCCTTCTGCTCGTTTGCCGTCCGTTATCAATAAAAAAACCTCCTCATTTTTTGAAGCTAAAAATAAACAAATGGTAGGTAGAAACATTTTTTGTCGAAATACGTCATATGAAAAACGATAAAAATTTTATTGTATCTTTATATGAATACTGAATAGTAGTCTGATAGGTCTTTATAAATCCTTTATCTGACTTTATATTTTTTTGTTTTGTTGTTTGTAAAACGCTAAAATATGGTATAATGCAACTCTAAGGTTGAAATTAATGAGACTTATTAAGTATAAAACAAGTATTTTTTTACTTTTTCATTTAAAATTTAGTTTTCCTGATTTATAATATCAAACAAATTAATTTAAATCTTGAATAATTTTAATCTATTAATCATACTTATTATTAAAATAAAAAAAATACTTTTACATTTTTTTTTTTTTTTAATTAAATAATTTTATTCAATAAAATTACATCTATATATTAATACGTGAAGGTAAAATTTTGGATTCCTTTTTACGAAAATTAAGTGGACGGAGGAGAATGAAACTTGGCTCACATATAGTTTATATAGCGAAGGAGTGCACAATGATAATATCTTTTTAAAATAATGCATAAAAATATATATTTAATTAATAAAATAAATGTTACACACACTACCATGGTTTGACATATATATGTTATATAAAGTGACTTATACATTGATAGACAACGGGAAATCTAGTATTAATAAATAATGAACGTCAAATAAATTACTTTAGATTGTTTTTGTGACATAGTTAATGGAAATAATTTGTTTTTAGTAACGCAAGCTCATAGTAGTGAGCCACCCTGCTTTGCTTGTAAGATAGGTTGATAGCGCAGTGCATACTAAAAATATGTGCTATGTGCTTGAATTATTTATTCACAGCCGAAGTTTTGAATATAAAAATGGTAATTAGGACGTTCAATGACTATGCTAGCTGCGTAAAAAATATTGTAGATGATGAAATATACATACCTTTATATCTGTATTAAAAAAATAATAAACATTAGTATTCTATTTTTCATGCATTTATCACTTGGTATGATTATAATAAAAAAAAACTATTATACGATGCGGTTAGATTTTAGTCATTGCCTCGCGATAAGGATAACTTATAGCATGTTTTTATAATAATTTAATGAATATCATGTTATTCAATTTTTATATTCATATATAACTCTTTATTTATGATTATAATCTTTACATATTTTTTTTTTTGGTAGCAGTGGTTTATGTTTTCTACGTATATTGCACAGTATCGGACAACATTATGTTTTGTGGCATTATCCTAGGAAAGTATCTGCACTATAAAATGTAAAATTGTTTCTTTGGTCTTAACCAAAACCTTTGGTTGCGTCATCATACATACATACATAGCTTCACACTGTGTCCCGCATATAGCAGGGTAGGCAGAGGGAACCTAGTGTTAAGACACTCCGTTCCCCACTTTCCACCGAATTGAGGCATTGCGTGCTGAGTGGCGGAACTCAACGCCACGCTTTGCCTTGTTTCCAAACCCAGGAAATGAAAAATTCCATTTCGTGGTGTGGGGATCGAACCCACAACCTGTCGCGTTTATAGTCGCATGCTTGTGGCGTAGCGGCATCATAAATTACTAAATTAAATATAATGCTAAAAAGACTTTTAGAAACCTTATAAGAATTTGAACGTAGCGCGACTCGAAATTGCTCCTCTCAAAATGGAAGTAAACAACAAAAATTTGTTATAACAAGCGTATAAAAATTAAACAAAACTGGATAGAACGCATCGGCGTTTCTAGAACCATGATAATAGTTCTAGTTTCTTTTAAGTACTTTTTTATTTCTAGCATGTACTTCGAAGGCGGCGCTAGTAGGATCTTTGTAAACTGATAGAGGAGGTGAACGTTAATGCACATTTTAGAGGGGTCCCTTAAACCTATACTTGGATCGTAAATCCCAGGCACTCTTCAAACTCCTCTCTCTACAACGATTCAACAATTCGATTTCTAAAGAGTTTCTTCTCTGGCTGACCCCTAGGTCAGACCCCGAACGGTTTCCGAGATCGAGTCTCGTCACTGTCTCCTTTTTACACGTTTTATAAATATATTTTTCTTATCTTAAGTGTGTGATTAACACTTTAAAAATATATTATAATAAAACAATAAAAAATATGTTTGATGTAACAAAATGTAGACGTATGTAACGTCTACATATAAACGTCACGATAAATAAAACACTTACAGATCAAGCTGGTGACGTGACGTGCTTCATTTAAAACGAGCTGACGTTCATAACTTCGTCTGCATGATTTTTTTAAATTACCTTATTATTTCCGTACCTTTCTTCTGTTCTTCTTGATGCTTCGAGTATAATCGCATGCTATCCCGTTTCCATAGCCATTTCGGGAAACAATTTTAGTTGTATATATGTGTATGGTATGAACAGTTATTAATGGGTTCTACAAACTATTGACCATAAAGACAGTAAAAAAAACCAGCTTCACGTTTTATCCGGCATAGCAGAGTAGTCAGAGTGAGCTATGTGGTGAGACACTCCGTTCGCTGATTCCTGTAGGGCAAGCACGAAAACTTGCGACAAAGTATTCGTATCGTTATCGAAAGTATTTGTATGGGAATTGAAAAAACCGTTTATTTATTATCCTGGTAATCCCGGCAAAAGCGTCAAGTTTAAGCTATTTATGATAGTAACTTATAAATATATGCCTATCATCAAATTTGGATGTAATTTGTCAAGAACATCAGCAATAAGCTGGTCAATGTGGCGTTTTAAAATTTCGTTACATACATTCATTGATATATAGATAGATACTAAAAATAAACCTCTTTACGCTATATTTCGCGCATAGCAGGGTAGGCAGAAGAAATCAGAGAACCTAGTGTTGAGACACTTCGTTCTCTCTTCATATTTCCGCTTCCCACTTTTCGCCAAATTGAGGCTTTGCGTGCTGAGTGATAGAACTCAACGCCGTATGCCTTGATATCTGAGTGAGGAAATGAAAATATTAAATATTACTTAACTTTCTTTTCCTGGAGCGGGAATCGAACCCGCAACCTGTCACGTTTACAGTCTTATTATTGTGCCTCTGCACAAAAAAAAACCTATTTGCTATAAATGGCAAAATAAAAAAAGCGTGTGGACTATATGCAATACTTACTTTAATAAAATTTTAAAATTTTCTAATTTTTCCACAGTAGGTACATAAAAAACGCCCTAAGCTGTCATTATTGTTTTTTTTTCCTATTAATAACGTACCGGCTGAGCTTTTTATGAAGGTTTTTGTGGTATTTCGTAGTGTATATATAAATGAGTTGAGTGTATCGAGAATTACTTTGTTTAGAACCAAGAATACAGAATGTTGTTAATTAACGCAGTAGTGTTCACGTTTTCTTTATTATATATTTGTGAATCTACATACGGTAAGGGAAATAATTTATTTAAATATTTTTTTAAATTAAATTCATAAAGTATATCATATATATTTTCAATGTTTAAAAAATATTGACAAATATTTTTGTAGAAATTAATCAGTAATATTTCATGTACACATTTTCGTTTTTATAGTAATTTCTACAGTTAATAGATGGTTTCATTGAATTGTTATTATAACGAATAGCCCAAGTGATATCATAATTTGTTTAGAGCATATATGTTTTAAATATTACATGATGTGTAAACGTCTGTAAAATACCGAATTAAATTAATTATTTCCAGTGGATAAACTGCAAAAATGCAGCATACACGATGAACACTGTTTGTTGGCACAGTATTCACAGGTGATGAAAGATGCAAAACAGGGAATACCAGAATATGGCATCGAATCTATTGACCCTTTGCAAATAAAAAATGAATCGATAATTATTATAGACACTGTTAAAATATTTGCCGATGAAGCTGAAATTAAGGGCTTGTCAAAATGTGTGATACACAAAATATCGTAAGTAACTCTTTTTTAATATTTATAGTTAATTTGAAGTGAAGTGTCAAGTGATTGATAACATACGTGAAGCAAAAACTTTAGTTTTACGAAAATTACGTGGACGCAGCAACATGAAACTTGGCACACTTATACTTAATATAGCGAAGGAGCGCAAAATGATAAAATATTTTTAAAACAATTCATAAAAAATATATTTTATTTTTTATTGAATTAATAAAATAAATTTCACACACACTTGACATGATTTGACTAGACAACGCGTTGTTAACGCGTCAACGGGGACACTAGTTTTACTAAATACGTGATGCTTGTGGAAGACTGTCAGTACCGCGCATCCCATCCATAAGTATGTTACTATTTTGACCCATTATTCAGAGAATTTTTAGGATTTCGATCATATTAAAAAATCTGATAGATGATAATAATGTACATATGTGATATTCAGTCGAGAAGTAGAGAACTGACTGTGACATGACCCTAGTTAACCCTAACTACCCTGTAGTGTGCGATAAAACGTAAAAAGCTGTTTTTTTATTAAGATACTTTTTTCCAAGTAAATTTATTCCGTTCATTAAACCATAACTTATGCAATATGCATAGTGGATTAGATTTTAATGACGTGAACAATTATCGTCTACCAAGTTACGACTAACGATGGATTTGTTTATAAATTTTTGAAATTGTTATTAAGACACTAGGAGTGTTATTTATTAAGATTAATGGATAACATTGCAAGTAAACATAGGACATGTTTACCATGAAGATTTTAAATACATATATCCGCTTAGCAATTAATAATTATTTTATAGTAGCTTGAAAAGTAATATAGAAATTTCCAAGTTACAGAAAATTTTATTATGATTTTTTTGAAATGAAGAATAAATTTTACTATGACAGACCTAAAAAAGTAAGTTTGTCCTGGCATAATAGGATGCTGTTTCGATTGGAAGAGTATTAATTAAATAATGAATTTAAGATTTTATAACATCATGTTTTATTATTTTAGTATTGACATCGAGAAACATAAGGGCGTTACTGATGCTACTTGTGATTTTATAACTGTGAAAGCAAATTTCAAGGTTTTGGGCGAAAGTCCATTGATACAGACCATTATTGGAGACACTAGCGTAAACGGTGAAGGAAAAGCTAAAATAAAACTTGGTGAGCAAATCTAAATAGTAATTTTGCACTACATATATATATATATATATATATATATATATATATATTATGTTTAAAAGCTGTAAAGATACTTCATCTTGCCAAAAATAGAACACAACAGTTTGCCATCTGTTTTAAAATATTGCAAATTAAGTTAAATTCTAGATATCCGGTTTTTCCTTATTAAGATCAAAAAGTTTCTTCAATATCCTTCTATATCTTATAACCATATTCATTGGCGGATTAATTATAAGCTAATGTTAATATCAATGTTTACAGAAAAAGTGAAAGTAGCTATGGAATTCAGAGTTTATCCAAAAAAGATAAATGACGAAATTTATCTTCACTTTTCAAATAAAAATGTTAAATACACTTACGATATTGAAAATATACATTTTGTTGGTGAGAAAATCGTTATTGCTGACAAGGATATAAGTAAGTACAATTTAAATAGTAAGCATGCCTTAATATAGCAACGTGTCAACATATTAACACGTGAAGTAAAACTTTGTACCCCTATTTACGAAAATTACGCGAACGGAGGAGCTTGAAACTTGGCACACTTATAGTTTAAGTAGCGAAGAAGTGCAGCATGATAATATCTTTTTAAAATAACGCATAAAAATATATTAAAATAATAAAATAAATGTTACACATGCTACTATAGTTTGACATCCATATTTGTATAATAGTTTATAGGTATAATCCAAATATGTCTACTAACTGCCGTTGCCTACCAACGCATCAACGGGGACTCTTTTTTTATTAACTTAAAAAAAATCTGATACGTTACTTTAAAAAAAAATAGCTCTATTCACTTCTTCTCCACGTTTACGTGGACATATGATACATGTATGCTCATTTTCATACCACTACTTTTTATGTTACTTGTTAATTTATTTTACTCATAATGCCTAATTATATTACAGCTGAACTAATTACAAAGTACATAAATGATAACACGAAGCAGCTATCTAAGCTAGTTGGATCTGTTTTCTTTGACAAAGGTTTTGAAATTATTATATCTATTATGCGAAAGATGTGTGACATCGTGCCAGCTAACAAGTTCATTACTGATGACCTTTCGCCGTTTGTCAAAAATTAATATGTCTGACGTCTGTAAATCCTGTGATAATTATATATAACCTGCATCATATATCCTGAGTTTTTGTTTTTTCTTCCCTTACACCTTATCCTTACTAATATTACAAATGCGAAAGTAACTCTGTCTGTCTGTCTGTTACGCTTTCACGCCTAAACCACTGAACCGATTTTGATGAAATTCGGTATGAAGATAGAACTAAACTTGGGAAAGGACATAGGATACTTTTTATCGCGAAAAAAATGATAGAGGGGGTTGAAATAGGAGATGAAAGTTTGTATGGAAGTTCCTTATTGTCAAACATAAAATCATTGTTTAACTGTTTACAACTTATACACATAAACCACTTAACCAATTTTGACAAATAGTCTAGACCGTGGGAAAGACTATAGGATACTCCTTATCATATCGCGCGATATAACCGAATTCCACGCGGGCGAAGCCGCGGGCAGAAAGCTAGTATTTATATATTTTAAAATAAAAACTACCAACAGTTAAAACTATCATGTCGAAAGTTGTATAGAAAAAGAATGTTAGTCCTGCTTACCGTGTCTGTTATTGTTCTTTAGGATACTTGTTATGACAAATATATAAAAATTGTTAAATACATTTACATTATCCCAATACGGTCACTGGTAGTTTTTAAGTAAATTACAGAACCGCTCATAATTTCGTTTCTCTAACCTTTGCGATCTTGGCCATATTACATCCATATGTATCTGCCATTACCTCAAGTGTAATCCAGTTTGTTATGGGAATTTTGGGACACTATTTGTATTGTACACAAAGAAATTAAAGAGATAATTATTTAAATAAATTGGAATATTAGATATATTGCTAGTTTAAAAATATAACTAAAAGCTTTCGGTTTATTGAATAGTTATTACTTTAACTAAAAATAGACTGCAAATTAAATGTAGGTAATGGTGAACAATATGTAAATTTATTTTGTATTTTATAATTGTTCCAACTATTAAAATTTGTCTGATTACAATTAGTGTATATAAAAAATAGTTTAAAAAGAAACTAAAACATATCGCTTTACAATCATGTCCTCATCATGATAAAACTGACAAGAACGTCAAGTTTATGATATAAAATTTAATTAAGTAGGGCGGCAAGAGTACGTATAATGGTGATAAAAGATTTTTTACACAAATGTACTTTTCTCGTATATGTATCGATGCTAGCTAATCCAATTAAAGCGTGTTAATAAAAAGATACACAGTAAGAAATCTTCGTTATTCAGTTAGCTGATATTGTACAACAGTCATCCATACCTAAGAAATTGTTTAAGCAGGTTAGCAAATGCAATAAGGCAAATGCTTCATTATCAGGGTAGACCGACCCATGGGCGTATAAGTCAAAGTCAAAGTCAAATAATTTTCCACCAGGTCACAAAATTTAATGCCTCTGACCTGAGAAGAACCGGCGCAAGAAACTCAGTGGGTCTTTTTTTCTTTCTTAATTTAATGCTTTACAAATATTTATTACTGACAATGGTACCTTTGAAATAGACTGGAGCAGCATCATCTCTCTGTCTAGTCATTTTTTGATTAAAAAATAAATCGAAATACAGATTTTCAATCTCCCGGAGATCATTCCACAAGCAATAAAACTCAAACAAATAAAAATTTCATTGAATCTTTTTGAAGAATTCATCTGGATTATTTGGAGTCTGTTTTTGACTTAGAATTAAAACATTAATTAAAGCATAATTGTACAGGTTTGAATCTGATACCACTGCTGGCTTTTTTAGAAACCGTCCCACATTCTAAATAAATGCCATATATTGGTGTCCTTTATAAACTATATCATGTCAACAAAAAAAAATTAAAAAACAAATCAGTATTTCCAGATAATCTTGTAAAATGTAGACAATAAAGATTTTAGGATTAAATTACATCTAAATATAATTATAAACTAATTTACCTTCTATATATAGGGGAGGTAGCCCCGGACTCGAGACTGATTTACTCAGCGTCCGCACCGCGATCAAATTACATTTATTTCTCCTCTAGAAAAGGCAGAAATTGAGGTGTCTTTTTTTGAAATTGAGGTGGCTACCCACCGTCCAGAGGTACCCGTCGTTCCCCTATATAATATGGTATCATATTACATTCTGGTGCTAGCATATCATATCATCATGTGATGTCCTTTTGAAAAATTTTAAAAATAAATAATTCACAAAAGCAACATCAGCTGGTAATAAATAACAGTAAGTACATTATGTTGTCTAATATAATTTTCTAGTTGTGTAAATCTATCGACACTTTGAGCACCTATGCTAGCTTTTCTCGTCAATAGTACATTTAGTTATGCTGTGCGTGTATCATCTTGAAAACTATACTTATTGGTGCAAATGTTAGGTGCAATGTTACAAGGATATCAACTAAACAATTAAACTTGCCTGCAATTATTGTGACGCTCATTGTATTCATATAGTTTCAAAGTGTTACCTTCGATGGATTGATTTTGACATTAGGATGTATTTTTTTATATGCAAAAATGTGTAATAGAAATCAAAACTGCACGTTTTCTAATTTAGGCAAGAGGTATTTAAACTGGGAAATCGATTCACATGACCCATACTTTTAATACTGAGGATAAATCTGCAATTATTAATTTAATTATTTGTCACTGATCAAGCCATCTTGTTTCGGAAACTCCTGGCAAGTCATGCAACGTCTTTCAAGCGGAGGATCGTTTTAAAAGCCAATTAAAAAACCGCACAATGCTATTTATATATATAACCAAAAAATGTTTATTTCCAGTGAAAGACTTATTACTAGGTTTAAAGTATAAGCGTAACAGGGAATAAATAGACCACTGCTATTGGACAGATTTCACGTATTTATCATAAGATTGGCTAATTAATTTCTTTTTATTTTAGTTAACAAAATGTCGTGATTTCGAATACTGTTGATACAAAAAAAAACAAAAAAGCTCTCTTTTACATTATATATATTAATAGATAGCCTAAAATTATACGTAATTTCTCTCTATTTACGTCGGCATTTCGTAAATCATGATTAGTATAAATTTGCTTTTATTAATTTATGACCTAATCCCGTCTAATAATATTGCGGATGGAATATTTTTTGAGAACAATAGTGGCATCTTGAGAATGTTTAATTAGATACTCAAAAATGCCAATTACGAATATGAATTTTCTAAATTTTTACTATTTGAATAATATGACTGATATTGACGTGTAAGACCAAACTATTTTTGTATCAGATATTAAGTAAAAAAAAAAACATTTTATACAATTTGCAACTGCATATTTTAGGTATAAAGCCTTATAAAAATAGTTAAAATATGATTCTGTCCCGTGTTTAGTAATACTAGTGGCCCCGGTGACGCGTTAAGAACGCGTTGTCTTTAGCAATGTATGTGTATGACACTCTATATAAACGTGAATGTCAAGCCATAGTAGTGTGTGTAACATTTATTTGATTAATTTAATATACTTTTTATGCTATATTAACTATAAGTGTGCCAAGTTTCATGCTCCTTCGTCCGCGTAATTTTCATAAAAAGGGAACCAAAGTTTTTGCTTCACGTATTATATATAGATTAGTGTCTGGATATTAGGGTCTCTCTGACTACTATCATATTTTTGTTAATAAATATGATATTAATAATAAAATCGTTTTAATATAAAAATTAAAGCTATAAAGCGCCCGCATAATTTTGCCTTTAGTATGAAGAAGTGCCGTTTAATTGCTTCTAAAATATTGTAGGCGTAACGAAACGATGTATCTGTTTATAATTATTATCTCTAGAAGACCAAAATACCCGACGCCCTACCAACGTATATGTAATTTTATAAAAACATACACATGTATATCGAACACATGGTAGTGCGTAACTAAGGTATTATTTTCTTTTTGCATTTCTTCCCCATATAAACTTAAGTACTCCAAAATATTAAAATATATAGAGAAGCGCATTTATGAACGTCTGCCGTGGAGCAGAGGCACTGTAAACGCGACAGGTTGCGGGTTCGATTCCCACTCCAGGAAATGTAAAAGTTTAGTATTTTCATTTCCTGTGTTTGGTAATATGGCAAAGCGCGACGTTGAGTTCCACCACTCAGCACGCAAAGCCTCAATTCGGCGGAAAGTGGGAATGAGGTGTCTCAACATCAGGTTCCCAGGTTCCCTCTGCCTACCCTGCTATACGCGGGATACAACGACAACCAATTTAGTAGGCGTGTCAATATACATTTGTACATATCAAACGCTATTATGTAAAATTCACAAATAATAAAAGAATAAATACTAGATTTAATTTTTTAGATCATCTAAACACAATAAAAGGCGATGATATAATGAATCAAAACTCGCGCTCGAGCTCCGAGAGTCGCCATCTAGCGCGCCTAAATATGCGACTGTGGCGCCGGAAGCTCAAAGGAAGGTATTCCCTAAAAAGAGACAGTTGTTTGACTCAATTATGAATTCCGGATACCATTAAGGTACAAGTCATTATTTTCGTAGTATATATATAAATAAGTAAGAGTGTATCCACGCTTACTTTGGTTAGGAACGAGAATACAAAATGTTGTTGATTAACGCGGTAGTGCTATTTTCTTTATTATATATTTGTGAATCTGCATACGGTAAGGGAAATAATTTATTTATTTGAAATGGACATAAAATTATAAGCTAATTTATTAATTTTAAAAATAATTAATTTAATTGATTGTAAATTTAAATAAGCTAAAAGGTTAAATTTAAAATCGTAAACAAAATTTGATTTTAAAATCTATTTTTAATAAGTGTGTGTAATAATATTGACAAATACTTCTATGAAACAATTGGTAACGAGTAGTTTTTTAATTGTGTTCTTTAGATAAATTTAATATGATACAGGTGTCAAGTGATATACCATACTTTGTTTCTTTAACATTACTACCTATAATATTACATATCAATAGCCATTGTGTGTTGTGTGAAAACCTTTCTAAAATACTGAAAAAATATTTCCAGTGGATACACTCCCAAAATGTAGCATACAAGACAATGACTGTTTAAGAAAACTGTATCAAAAGATGCTAGAAGATGGACGAACCGGAGTACCAGAATTGAACGTGCCTGCTCTTGACCCTATGTATTTAAAAAACGTGTCCGTTAATATTCTGGACACTGTTATTTTAACAGTCACTGACGGTATCGCTAGAGGCATGTCTCAATGCGTGTTTAACAAATTCTCGTAAGTATTACCCTCTTTTTTTAATATTTGCACCTAAGTTAGAGCTAAATTGATACGTAATGACGAAAACGTATTAATGTCGTGGTGATTGTGGAGAACTTTCTATACCATCTATCACGTAATGCTTCTAAAATGGGTGAAGAGTGAGGAACGTAGTTTCCTACATTATTTTGTCTTTCCCAGCATAAAATAGGGACTTGCAAAATATAAAGAATGTAAGTTAATTATTTTACTGTTTTCACACATTATTCTATTATCTTTGGAACTGAGCAAGTATTCCTTTCTACCTTATATATTTCACCTTTCCATACATTTACATAAAATACCAGTCGTATCTCAACCAGTGCAGTATAACTACAAAACTACATGCGAAAATATGTAAAAGTTATTTAAGTATTTTTTCCTGTATTTAATGGATTTATATACTTTTTATGCGATATCAATATTTCAATTTAATTGAATATCTTTCCAAGAAAAATTATTCCGTCCATTACACAAATATGCTTAGTAAATTAGATTTTAATGTCGTGATCAATTATGTTTAGATTAACTATGCACTTGTTTATTGATTTTTAGAATTATTACTAATAGACTATGAGTATAATTTTTATTTAAAATTTTATCAAATAAATATTATATAGCGTTATAATATCTAAATATTACGATATTTAAATAGTGCCAATAGTATATATATATATATATATATATATATATATATATATATATATATATATATATATATTTTTTTTTTTTATATATATATATATATATATATATATATATATATATATATATATATTTTATTTCTAATCTAACTTAAGCTAATTGAGGATCATATTCCTTAGATAAACACTGTGAATAGGTTTAAATAGCACAAATATATATTATTTCATATATTTGCCATAGTTACATGAAAAGAAATACAGAAATTAGAAATTTTCAATCAACGGATAATGTTATTATAAAACTGATGTTTCTGTTTATTTTTTACAATTTATAAATCTTTTAATCTTAAGCTTAATAAGAAAAAAATGGTTATAATCATAGTACGTTTTATTATTTAATTAATATTATAAATATCTTTTTTTACTTGTTACAGCATTGACATCAATAATCATAAGGGCAGTATTGATTCCTCGTGTGATCAGTTAACCGCAGAAGCACATTTCAATGTTGTGGGTACAAGTCCATTGATACAGGGCATTATTGGTAGCACTGATGTAAATGGTGACGGGAAGGCTACCGCCTTACTTGGTAAGTAAATCAAAATAGTATTTTAAAACTATATATCTTGCAAAATTTTAGTTAGGTCTCTCCACTACGGCCCCTTTAACATCTCTAGATATATTTCACTTTGTCAAATATAGGACAAAATATGCGCAGGAGACTGCATACCAATATGGTAGGTATTGTAAAAAAAATCCTGATCTTACAAATTAAATTTGAAAAAAAAAGTGAAATCTTTAGTTCCGATGACAATATAATTATATTGTTGTCGATATCGTTCTATCTATATTCTAGTAGAATAATATTTTTGTACGAGCATGGGCATGGAATAAAAGACTTAACTTTAAGAATACATTATGAAATTAATTTAAACTTTAAAAAAATAAGAAAGACTTTAAATAAAATTCAATAAAAAAAAACTACGAAAAACTCAACTACTTGTAAGATATTAACCAAATTTTATTAAAGTAGTACAGTCTAATTGAGAAATTTCGCCTTTTTTAGAATTTTGTTAATTGATAAAAAGTATAATAGCCGTCATTACACAGTAGGCTGTAAAAACACGTCATTCTAATGGTATCCTTTAAATGTAATGGAAAATAACAATAATATTAATGTTTACAGAAAAGGTGCATATGGTTGTTGACTTTCAAATTTATCCACGTAAGATAAATGATGAAATTTATATGTACATTTCTGATAAGGATATTAAATACAATTATGACGTTCAGAATGTACATTTTATAACTGAAAATATCAAAATTGGCATTATTGATATAAGTAAGTACAATTAAAATAATTTTGCGTAATTTAATTATCAAATTTAATAGTGTATCTTTATATTTATAATTGTTATTCTTATATTAAATCCAGTTTTTGAATAGATATTATTTTTTATAGTCACATGCGTTATGCCGCGTAGCAGGGTAGTTATAGAGAACCTAGTGTCAAGACACTCTGTTCTGAAAACTCCATCCGTATTCATGACATTGCGTGTTGAGTGGCGCAACTCAACGCCGCGTCCTATATTAACAGAGCGGAGAAATGAAAATTATTTAAATATAATGATTTTTCCGAGTGGGAATCGAATCCAGAACCAATCACGTTCAGTTAAACATTATCCTACAAGGCCCCAATGGCCTATTACATTAACTAGTGTCCCCGTTGACGCGTTAATAACGAGTCCTAGCAACATATGTGTATGTCACTCTATATATAAACATGGGTGTCAACCATGGTAGTTCGTGTAACATTTATTTCATTAATTATATATATTTTTTATTTATTATTTTAAAAAGATACTATCATTCTACTCTTTTTCGCTATATAAACTATAAGTGTGCCAAGTTTCATGTTCTACCGTCCGCGTAATTTTCGTAAAAAGGGGTTCAAAGTTTTTGCTTCATGTATTAATATATAGAATGAACTGATAATTTAACAATTAATATTATAACATATACCATAATATTTCAGGTGAACTGGTATCAATATACGTCAATGCTAACTGGAAGCAAGTCTTGCAGTCATTTGGATCTATTTTTCTCGATAGAAGTTTTGAAATTTTTGTTTCGTTTATACAAAAATTCGCTGATGCTGTCCCAGCCAGGATGTACATAACTGAAGACCTTTCTTCGTATATCAAGAATTAATCTTTCTACTGCGACAAATAAATGCTTATTATATAATGTGTATGTCTTTGTAATGTTTTTGTTCTTGCACTTTTAATAAATATTTTTAATATAGCAGGAAAATTAGCCAAGTCTATATATATATATACAAAAATAATATTAGTAATGCATACGGAAAGTTAAAAAGTATTCTATGCTGTAATTGCTAAGTCAATGACATTAAAACTTTTTAAAATGACATTATTTTTAATTATATATAATTCAGTCTCTAGTAGTTTTTATGTATACATAGGTATAGTCTGCCCAAAATTTGAAAGCAGTTACAGAAACCAAGTAAATACATAATTATTCGAAAAAATATTTCGAACTATTTTTTTTTTTACTACTACAGTTTAAACTAGTACTATATTTATTTATTTGTAGTACATTGCAACTAACTAAGATTTTCTATTGAGTATACTCAACTTGTAATAAATATTATATTTTAGTGTTGTACTTTAGGACTTTAGGACTTTTTGTTAGGATTAGGTTTTTGTCGCGACCACTATCATGTCAAAGACGAACCGCCAAATATCTAATGATGTGTTTCTGTTCGATGGCATGTAAGCCAGATTTTCCCCTTTCCCACCCATCCTTTCCCTAAAATGTGGTGGTTCTGATAGTGGACTACTACATTGTCCCCCCTTCCATTAGTATCCTCTAGGTTGGCAACGCATCTACAACATCTCTGGTGTTGTAGATGTCTATGGGCGAAGGTAACCACTTACCATCAGGTGGTCCTTCTGCTCGTTTGCCGTCCGTTACCAATAAAAAAAAAAAAAACTTTAGGACTAATATTTAATGTTTGCTGCATGAGACTTGGAATGAAGCTAACACCAAATTAAAAAAAAAACCTCATAGAAATAGTGCCTAGAATCTACTATTATTGAAGCAAAAATAAAACTTGCTAATCTGAATGTCACTAGATATAAATATATACTAACGTTATAAAGACAAAACATATGACATGTAGTCAGGATAGAATAATATGATCAAGTTTGCTCGGGCCATAGTTGTAAGAGCTTTTGATTTTAAGCCGTGAAAATGCACGCTATTAGGATTTTGCTCGTGCAACAATTGATTGTGATTAAGTTTGGCCTTAGTGCTATTCCTCGCACTCCAAATTCCACAATATTCTGAGTTCAATTCAAACAATATGTTCGTAACAATACTGATGTTATTATGCTATGAAGTGCTTCTTCGTAGAATATCACAAGGCGCACCATTTTGCTAATCTCACGCCTACTCGTGTAAGTGGTTTTGTATTATTAAGCAAATTTATTTTAATATTTATTGTTATTATTTATTTATAATATTGAATTGAATTGAATATGCATTAATATTTCTATTCTTGAGTAAATTTATTTTATAATACTACTAGCTTTATCCCGCAACTTCGTTTGCGTAGACTATAAAACTTACAATATCGATTTTTGGGAATTTCGAGAAATCCTTTCCAAAGAAAGGATACTACCATGGTTGACAGACAACGTACAGACGAAACTAATGGCTATTGAAAGCTAAAATTTGGCTCCTTGGGGAGTGTAGAGTATTTATACTCTTGTCTGTCTGTCTGTCACAAGCTTTTAATAATAATAGAAATGATATGTCCAAACACAAGCTACCGATAAGTAGCCAAGGTAAAAGCAGTGTATTGAATTGACTTCATATAACTTCACCACTGATCAAAATACTGAAAAGAGAAAAGTAAAAATTGTTTATAAAATGTTTCTTTTTTTAGGTTTTATAAATATATAAAAATAAATGAAGCAATACAAGACCATAAAAATTACAATTATTGATCACTAAAAGTAATACTGTAATACTTTTTATGTTTTTACTATACAAATATAAAAAGAACAAAGTGTCTGACTTGTCTATATAAAAACGAATAGCTGAAATTACTGGACGTCACGCTTGGTATGGCATGATGTACGAGATATCTAGTACAATATAAATTCCACTCTGTGCAGTGGTCATATTTTAAAATAAGTAATGTCAAGTTCTGCCATCCATTAAATGACTGCAGTACAAAAACATAAACAATGTTTTCTAGATTTCATTTTCATGACTGTCTATCTTGATTCTTAATTATTCATAGCTCACGAATATTACGTATATTAGGAAAAGAAAATGTGAATGTTTTATAAGTTTTTAATAGGTAGATTCATAAAGTATGTACTGTATAGAAATTATTTTATACACAATATTAGAGGTTATGTTTTTTCTAGCTACACGCTGTATCCCGCACATAGCAGGGTAGGCAGAGAGAACCAGAGAACCTAGTGTAAAGACGCTCGTTTCTCTTTTGACATTTTCGTTTCCCACTTTCCGCCGAATTGAGACATTGCGTGCTGAGTGGCGGAACTCAACGCTGCGTTTATGGCTCTGTTATTTTTTACATATTGGTATGTTGAGTCTATTGGAGCTCTCTGTTCGTTTCTATCAAAATAAAGAAAAGGGTTGATGTTGAAAATCGTAATCGGAAAAGACAGAGTGAAACATAAATGGTAAATCAAAACACAGCCAGAACACGAGCTACTAGAGTAATGGTATACAAGTAACTTAAATATAAATAATTGGCCCGAATGGTGATCAAACCTGAAACTATCACGTATTTCATCGTAACATCAGACAGTATCCTATTGAACTATGATGATGTCAGCGAAAATCAAAGACGTGTTGCTATTTTAAACAACTTATATAAATTCGCATAAAAAAGGCAAAACAAAGAGCTTAAGAATTGTTTGATGACAACAAGGGAAGACAATCACTGGAAGTGACGATTTTAATTAAAAAAGGGTATTGTTATTTTTTCTAGTTTTATTGGTGACAGTTACCAATATTTCGTTACTCATATTCAGTAAAAATATCGAATATTTTAGCTCCACGCTGTATCCCGCACACAGCAGGCTGCTACGTGCGGGCTCCGTTCTGTCCAGAATTCGTTCCCCACTGTCCGCAGTGCCGTAACTCAACTCCGCGCTTTGTGTTGTTGTTAAATATTATAAATATTTGATATTTTCATTTCCTAGACTGGGAATCGAGTTGTCGTATTTTTAGTCGTTTATAGTCGTATATATTAGTCGCATGCTTTGACGTCTGGACTACGACTCGTTTCTAATTATTCTACTTTTAAATATTGTATAGAAATATTAAAATTTTGAAAATTTAAAATTAATGATAAATTTAAAATATTTTCATGTCTATGTGCTTTTTGTATTACGTAAAGCGAGAAAACTTAGGAAGTATGAAACATTTTATATAGATTCAAAGCTTCTTTGAAAACATAACATAAGTACGATTTTTTTTGTAAAAAGTATATGATTATAAATATTATAAAAATAAACGTTATTCCATTATATTTTATTATCTAACATATTTTCAACAAAATATTTAATTTGTACCTATTTTTTAGATAGATTATGTATATTTCTGCCTTTTATCTAGAAAAATCTTCCTATTTAGCTTCCTATTCTAGTAACAAGTTTTTTTAAGTTTTTTTCGTAGTATTTTGTGGAATATATATATGTAAACCGAGAGTGGTTTTGATTACTTTGTGCTGAACATAATAATACAAAATGTTCGTCTTAAACATACTAGTGTTTGCGCTATATTTCTTCATGGTGTGTGAGGCTGGTTACAGTAAGTTACATTTTTAATTTTATACGGTTATATCGCGCGACATGGTAAGGAATAGCCTATAGTCTTTCCGAAGGTTTAGACTATTTTTCAAAATTGGTTAAGTGGTTTAGGTGTGAAAGTTGTAAACAGTTGAACAATCTTACATGATTTTATGTTTGACAATAAGGAACTTCCATGCAAACTTTTATCCCCTATTACAACCTCTTCCACCCTTTTTTTTTCACCATAAAAAGTATCCTATGTCCTTTCCCAAGTTCAGTGCTATCTTTATACCGAATTTCATCAAAATCGGTTATTGGTTTAGGCGTGAAAGCGTAACAGACAGACAGACAGACAGAGTTACTTTCACATTTATAATATTAGTAAGGATTGTCACTATAACTATTACGATAAACTGTAAGCGCGGTAGTTAAGGGGTTCGATCTCCGCATGGGGAAACGATAATATTTAAATTATTTACATTTCCCTACTTTGATAAGAAGACAGTTTCGCTATCTCTCGAATGTTGGAGAGCAGAGAACAAAGTGACATTAGGTTCTCTCTACCTATCTTGCTATGCAGATAAAAGCGTGAAGCTGTAAATAGAGAAGCAACTAAATTGCTTAAAAAAATGTATATTACGTTTATTAACACAAATTTTAACATAGATAGCTGTAGAAATTTCTAAGTCCAGTTGTATAAATATATTTCAGTTGAAAGTCTCTCAAAATGCAGCATAATGGATAACGGATGCCTTCTAGGCTTATATCAGAATATGATGAAAGATGTTGGAAAATCTGGAGTGCCAGAGTTTGACATACCCCCTCTAGATCCCATGGAATTAAAAGATCTAGCATTAACAATTTTGGACGATGCTACCTTAACCATTACTAAAGCCACAGTTGAGGGTATAGGAAATTGTGCGTTCAAGGAATTCTCGTAAGTAAATAGATTTTAATGTCGGTTTTTAAACAATGTCCTTTCGATTGAACTCAGATCTGTACTATTTTTTTTAATTTCTCATCGAATAAATAAAAAAAACCAATTTGGTGCAGTAAATCTTAAGTATTATGAAAAATAAAAGAAAAAAATATATAAGGATTGTTTTGACTATATAATTCTCGTTCATATTTACGTCTTGTATAATAAGTGCAAAATTATAAGCGTACTAACATTATGTTTATATTACGTTTAGACTAGAAGTTTTATTCATAATCAATCAATCAATTGTGTTGTGATTATGGTGGTACGAGAAAATGACATTTTAATTAAAAAAATATAATACTTGTAAGAAATTCTATCTTTGTCCTGCAGAAGCGAGCTATTCGTGCAATCTATAACTTAGGCCCTAAAGATTCCTTAAGACAAAAATTTAAGGAAATTAATATTTTAACAGTTGCCTCTCAGTACATCTTTGAAAATGTGATGTATGTTAAGAAAAATATTAATAATTTTAACAAAGTTGGCGATGCACATAATATAAATACAAGAAATAGGCTTAAACTTGCAGCGGCTGTAACTCGATTGCATTGAGTCCGCAATTCTTTTATGGGACAATTGTATGCTTTTACAATAAGATCCCAGAAAACGTCCGAGAACTTTCCATTTCACAATTTAAAAAAATTGCCACTAATAAATAATTGTACACTATTGACGAATAAAAAATAAATCCTGCTGAGTTTTTTTCGCCGGTTCTTCTCAGGTCTGAAGCATTAAATTTAGTGAACCGGTAGTAAATCATTCGGCGTTCAAAAAATGAAGCATGTAACTTCTTATTTTGAATAAAATTATTTGTTTTTGACTTTGACTTTGAAATATAAAATAATTTTAAATGAATGTTATTTACGTAACATATATTGTTTTTTGAGCTGAATTAAAAAGCTTTGAATTAACTTAAATTCATTATAACTCATTATGATAAAAGCAATTAGTTAAAAAAACAACTAAGTTATTGAATTAAAAAAAATATTTTATTCCAGGATTGACATCGAAAAACGTAAGGGTCACGTTGATGTGAATTGTGATCTGTTGAATATCGAGGGGAATTTTACTATTGAAGGTGAAAATCCAGAGATACAGCGTGTTATTAAAAACAATAATGTAAAAGGCTATGGAGAAACTAAATTTGGTAATTGTTTTTTCTACTGTGTATGCTATATAAGTTAGTAGATATTGATCTTCTCTGTAAAACAAACTTGTAAAACTAGCCTCTTTGATGTTACATGCCATTATGGGCAGCGGTGGTCACTTGCCTTCAGGTGTGCAAGGTTTTTCCAATAAAAAAACACTCTTACTCTATTATTTTCATGCATGTATCTACTGCACTATGTAGCTGTATTTAAAAGAAACCAATAGTATAAAAACATTGTCAGACATGTTAATGTTGCATTATGGCATCAATTTCACGTCAAATTTAGACTTTAGAAAGTAATTAATTCAATATATATTTTTGTATTGAGAAACATTTAATTTTTTTTCTATTATATAAAAAAAATTCTTTATAGAAAAAGTACGCGTAGGTTTCGATTATGATATTTATCCGTTGAAGAAAGACGATGAAATTTATTTGAAAATTTCAAAAAAGGATAATGAATTCACCTACGACATTGGAGATGCACACTTTGTTACCAAAAATGCATGCGTTGCTGGTGAAGACATAAGTAAGTACAAATGAATTTGTCCCTGAGCTCAGGCAGCTAGAACGAATGATATACCTACATATATAGCTAGGATATATGTATTATTATTCTAAAATAATGATTATATATATATAAATTTTATTTGAAAAAGAAAGAAAAAATAGTTTCATTTTCTTATTATTTTTTAAGCGTGGGTGTACTTAAAATTTGAAATTCATCTATATTTGTATTATTTTAATTTTTATAATTTCAGGTCACATGGTATCATCCTATTTAAATCAAAACTGGAGGAACCTGATTAAATTATCAGGGCCCGTTTTACTGGATAAACTTATAGTAATTTACGGTTCCATTATTGGGAAGCTTAGTGATGCTGTACCGGCTAAAGCGTATGTTATTGAAGATCTTAAACAGTATTTATAATAATAAGATAAATACCTTTCGTTAACTTTATTTATTTTTTATTCATGTATGCTGAAGCGTGGTTGATTTGTAAAAACGTTTTCGTCAATATAAAAAAAATATATTTTGTACATATAAAACGCTATTAAAATACACAATAATTCTGAAATTCTTTTTATTTTTTTCTATATACCAAAGTAAAACCTAAGGTCTTTAACGGTGATATGATTGGTCACAAAAACAAGCTATAATACAAATATTTAAAATAAATATTTTAAATTTAAAAGAGTTTTTATTTGCTATAGCATAATTGTATTAAAATTTATTTGTGACAATTGAAATTGTAGATTTTTAGCATATAGCCTGTGGTTCCTGTATCTGTTAATTTTTAATTACGTACTAGATTTACGGGTATCGGTCGTATACCTATTTATACTGAAATTCGTCTTTTTGACGCGTAAATTATAATACGAATTTTTGTGAAACTTTTATTTTTAAATCAACGGTTTTTTATTCACGGTTGTTTTCAATACATTTTTTACACGTAAACTCCATTTTGCATACAAACTTTCCACAGATATACTTGTTACAGTTAATACAATGTTATTAGACATTTTTTTACATAAGCCAATTTGACAAGATTTTCGTACAGTTGGATTTTGTACATGAGAATGAATTGAAACTTGTATTTTGTTCATCGCGAAGATCACTGCCTAGTTTTTCAATCAATTGGAAAATAAAATTCTTGCGAGATATTGCATAATTCGTTTATATCAGAATCAGATCCAGATTTGTCTTCATTTACGCTGGTTAGTTATAACATATAGTAGCATATAGTATATATAAAATATAGTATTTTTTTTAGATGTTTGTATATCTAAAAAAAAATACTGTTTTACACTTATATTTTGTCTACTTAGCTAGGGCTAATCCATATTAGCCAACTTGTCCATACAAGTTTCCAAAATATCTAGACTTTATAAAATTTATAAAAAAACTAACCAGCATAAATACAAATACAAAATACAATTGCAAGAATTTTATTTGACTGTAAAACTAGGTGATCATCGCGATGGACAAAATACAAGTTTTATTAATTGTCTCATGTACGAAATCCAAATGTACGAAAATCTTGTCAAATTGGGTTATGTAAAAAAAAACCATGAAAAACTCAAATTTTCGCTTATAATAAATTTATTTTGAAATATTTAGATCAGCATTACTAAATTTACAAAAATCACAAATTGTCTGTGTAAAACGCACCGTTGAATTGATTATTTTTGATATGACAAAGTTTGCTGTACTTGTATTCTTTCATTTGTATTTTTTTATATGTTTTTTTTTTATATTATTTGTTTACATTTTCATTTTAATTATTTCGCAAGATTTGCAGCAATTGATCGTAAATTATAATAAGTAACCCGTCAAATTGACGGATTATCGTAAAAATAGGTATACAATGCGTAGAAACACTAAAATGTAAGTGTTTCGGAGGAAACGAATGGAAATATATATTCGGTGCATTATATCATTAAAAACCAATATATAATATTTACATGTCCGGAATTTTAAGGCATGAAATCGAAAACCCGTCAAATTGACGGGTTCCGTAAATCTAGTGTTAAGAGTATATGTGGTCTGTATAATACCTATAAGGGACACGCAATACAAATATTACTAATGTAGTAGTCGTGTTTTACAAAAAAATTCTGCTTCTAAAATAAATCTCCTGCTATAGCTAGATTTATATGGAGCTGAACCGGCTCTAATAATTATTATATAAACATGATTCCATATATGTTTTTTTAATTTTTGAACGTATCTACGAACCATCATAACGTACCTATTTGTAATGATTATCACCCACTTCTCGTAGTTCTAGTAAAAGCATTTGTTGCTTTTGACATATTTTTGATTATATATAGTTGAAGAGCGAAATTTCTTAGCAATCCATGGATTCAACATGCAGGTGCCGGGCCCATCGCGTTGCAGAGAGAGGATTATGGAGACTGCCTGGGACTTTCGAACCGAAATGGTTTAAGGGGCCCCTTTAAAATGTGCATTATGTGCATATCTCTCTACCTAACAATAATCGATTTTACAATTTCGTATTGTATTCGTTTGTATTTATTGTAGTCTCTTATATGTGTATAGCTCTTTTTTTCTTTTTTTTTTTAACTTTACGCTGTATCCCGCATATAGCGGGGTAGGCAGAGGGAACCAGAGAAGCTAGTGTTAAGACACTCCGTTCTCTTTCAACATTTCCGTTCCCCACTTTCCGCCAAATTGAGTAATATGAATATATAGCTTTGATTATAATATTTATGTTGAGAAGCTTCTATTACATACATTGACAATGTCACTTACGCCTAGGTACCTAATGTGGTATCATAGCGTTATAAGTCAATTAACCTACTTTACGCAACAAGACAATCGACACATTATAAATGACTGTCTCGTATTGCATTAATATACCCTACTAAATACGTAAGGCTTAGTAGAGTACTTACGCATGTTACAACATTCATTATTTAGTGTGATTCTAATTAAGATTTAAGGGATTACTTGGCTAGATATAGAACTAAATATTTATTAATATTAAATAAAAAAAGCCCTGAGGCCTGTCGTGGCGCAGAGGAAGCGTGCGACTGTAAACGGGACAGGTAGTGAGTTCGATTTCCACTCCAGGAAATGAAAATATTAAATAATATTTAGTAGTTTCATTTCCTCACTCTGGAAACAACGTAAAGTGCGGCGTTGAGTTTCGCCACTCAGCACATAATGTCTCAATTTCAGTGGAAAGTGGGGAACGGGAATGTTAATAGAGAATGAAGTGTCTTAACTCTAGTTTCTCTGGTTAAAAAAAAATCATTCAAACACAAACGTGGCTTCAGTGCCCAATAACTTCAATTATTAAAGAAGATTAGATCTATGTTTTTAACTTACACTTTCAATAAAAAGATCTCCATTTCATTTCGAACAGATATCCGAAGCAGTAAACATTTTTTTTTATATTTTGATGAAATATTGAGTTAAGAAATTTCCTGAATTATACATTGAACTATTTACATACTTTTTTAACTATTTTTTAACAAGCAATGTAGCATTTGTTATGTATACATATTATGTAATAAATTAATATTGGTAGAAGAATTATTAGTAGAAGAATTTGTTTGGTGGTAGGAGGTTCGTCCTCCGTCTGGCTCGCGACCACTATCATGTCAAAGACGAACCGCCAAATACCTTATGATGTGTTCCGGTTCGATGGCATGTAATCCAGGTTTTCCCCTTTCCCACCCATCCTTTCCCCAAAATGTGGTGGTTCCGATAGCGGACTACTACATTATCCTCCCTTTCCATCTGTATCCTCTAGGTTGGCAACGCATCTAGTACATCTCTTGTGTTGTAGATGTTCATGGGCGAAGGTAACCACTTACCATCAGGCGGTCCTTCTGCTCGTTTGCCATCCGGTATCCATAAAAGAAAAAAAAAAAAAAGAATAAAATCCAAAGAACAACTATACTATACTATACTAAAACGTATTATATACGTAACTATTACGCTTTGAACTTGTACAGTAATAACTCGACAACACTAAGTAAGTAAAAAATGCTTATTTTTTAAAATCCTTTTGAAAACCTTATCGTACCCGGAAGGAGAATCTTAACGAAGTGAGACGAGTATGAAATAGTAGGTGCAGATTTACTTTAAGCAAAAATTTAATATACGTACGGACGTAGTAAAATTACTAAATTGTCTAATTTTTGTGTGTTTATTTCTTTTATTTAGACTTAATAAATTTGCAGGCTTTTTGATGTTTGGTATATTAATAATAAGTGATGTCTATAAGAATTGCTTCAATAATAGACTCTTTTTTAGGAAACATGGGCTGTGATTTTGTTTTCGGCTTCACGCTTAATCCTTTAAAGGCTTTTTAGGTGGTAGGAGGTTCGTCCTCCGACTGGCTCGCGACCACTATCATATCAAAGACGAACCGCCAAATATCTAATGATGTGTTCCGGTTCGATGGCATGTAAGCCAGATTTTCCCCTTTCCCACCCATCCTTTCCCCAAAATGTGGTGGTTCTGATAGTGGACTACTACATTGTCCCCCCTTCCATCAGTATCCTCTAGGTTGGCAACGCATCTACAACATCTCTGGTGTTGTAGATGTCTATGGGCGAAGGTAACCACTTACCATCAGGTGGTCCTTCTGCTCGTTTGCCGTCCGTTATCAATAAAAAAAAAAAAAATCCTGCACATTGTAGGTTAGGCAGAGGGAACCAGAGCGCCTAGTGTTAAGACACTCCACTTTCCGCAAAATTGAGGCATTGCGTACTCAGAAGCGGAACTCGGAGCCGCGTTTCGCCTTGTTACCAGAGCGAGGAAATGAAAATACTAAAAATTATGTAATATTTTCATTTCCTAGAGTGAAATCGAACCCCACAACCGTTTACGCTTGTGCCTCTGCGCCACAACACCGCAAATGTGAATACTGAATATAATTTACAGTCCCTGTAGAAAAATTGTTTGAATGATATTATTCTTTTAAAGTAAACCATTCACGAGGTATTTTTAACATTAATTTGTAAATAAGTTATAATATCTCAATTGGACATGAAATGAACTGGATTAAATATTTTAATTGAATAATATAGCCTAACAATCTAGATACAAAGTCCGGACGCCTTATAATAAATCTAAAGGTGACAAGCACTACAGAATGTTATACAACATAACATATGTACTTAAGTACTTTTATTGCGGACCAGCGTAATGGTTACCATTAATTGTACGAGTTCCTTTTTATTTATTCATTTACATCTTGACCTTGCGACATTTTATTTTTTTTTTTATACCACGACGGCGGCAACAAGGCACACGGCCCACCTGATGGTAAGTGGTTACCGTGGCCTATGGACGCTTGCAACACCAGGGGCATCACTTACGCGTTGCCGACCCTTCAAAAACCTTATTTGACATACATGTTATATAACGAGCCTATGATTACATATAATATCACAGGTATACACTTAGCACGATCTTGATCTATGGCAATTGACGTTGTTATAGTATTCATATTAATTAGTAAGTGCTGTGCATATTTATGATTTATGTATACAGAAAATGTGATCTTAAATATTTACACACATACATACATAGCTTCACGCTGTATCCCGCATATAGCAGGGTAGGCAGAGGGAACCTAGTGTTAAGACACTCCGTTCCTCACTTTCCGTCGAATTGAGGCATTGAGTGCTGAGTGGCGGAACTCAACGCCGTGCTTTGCCTTGTTATCAAGCCCAGGAAATGATAAATTCCATTTCCTGGAGTGTCACTCGAACACACCAAGTATATAATTAAATGAAATACGATTAATTCATGCATCCATTATTTTTTTTAACGATACACTATCCATAATGTGTCTATTTCTAGATTCTAAATTTCTAATGCAATATTATAAAATAACTTCTCTAAATAAATTCTAAGTGCGTCAACATTTCTCCATCGGCACAATGTTTGAAAAGAAGAGGCCAAACCGTTATATTCATATACGAGGTGTGTTCAAAAAGTAAGGTGACTTTTCAAATTTGGCGGGCAACGTACTTTCGATTATCGATTTTTTTATTTTGTTATGTTGGTACACTCTTCCCGAACATCTGTACCAAGTTTCAAGTGTATAGCATTTTTTGTTTGGTTGGGAGAGGCGTAAAGGTTATAAGTGTTTTGCGTGCTCGGCGATTTCTTGCTATCGAAAAATATGGATCAAAGGATTTGCATCAAATTTTGTGTAAAAAATAAAATAAAGTGCTCCGAAACACTTAAAATGTTGACAGTGGCATACGGTGAAACTGTTCTGAGTAAAAAAAATGTTTACAAGTGGTACAAACTCTTCCAAGATGGCCGGGAAGATGCCAATGACGAGCCTCGCTCTGGACGCCCAAGCACGTCAACAACTGATGAAAACGTTCAAGCAGTGAAGAAAATTGTTCTGGAAAATCGTCGAATCACTATCAGAGAAGTTGCTGAGGATGTTGGTATATCGCTTGGCTCGTGCCATGAAATTTTTTCTAACGTTTTGGGCATGAGACGTGTGTCAGCGAAGTTTGTTCCGAAATTGCTCATCATTCAT
>JAKGSA010000960.1:56886-75366 GCA_033558755.1 Philaethria dido | reverse complement strand
AATCCCTGTTAAGTGATTTATTATTTCCACAAACAATAATTGTGATACATAAATTATTACTTCAGCCAAGGCTTGGTCTAGCAAGGTTTGTCTAAGCTCATAGCTTACCTATAGGGTGGAGGTTAATTTATGAGATTCCACGGTAATTGTAATTTATTGCTCGATAATACTTAGAATTTTCACAATCCTACGTATATTAAGGACGTGAAAGTTTGTGAGTATGGAACATATCCTTCCGGGTGTTTGTTGCCTTTAGATGGCACATAGGTTACAATTAAAAAAAAAAAAACGTTTAATTTGGTCGTATAATAACGATAAGTGTTTTGTCTCTTATAAGTATGTGATTAATAATTATCTAGGGGTTAAGAAAATTCAGTCAAAGATTACTTGAGCACAAATAATTACATTTTAATAAGGAAAAGCATGTACTGCCTAACATCCATGTTTAGAGGAAGCTCGCGATTTAATTAAATCTTTGCTTATCTAAACGTAAATTTCATCCTGTTTTTCGTCGTTATATACGTTGAATTTAATATGGTCTTTGAGTTATTCGTTACTATAAATATTTAGATATATATACATAATACATATAAAAAATATATTAAAAAGTTGAAAGATATAAATATAAAGGTGAAAATTATGAAAAAGTTTGTTATTTTTTATACTCTTGTTACCTAAATATTTACCTGAAAATATTTATCTCAATAATGAATTATTAGCCTAGCAGTGTGATTTAGCAATATTTCGTTTTAATTGAAAGTTAATGAGGTCATTTGACACTTGGGATATAAAAGTTAGACCACTCATATGCCTACTTCACTAGAAAAAATCAAAAATCGTAGATACCGTTACAATAGTCGTTACAGCAAAACAAAATCGAAACAAAAGCGGGCGGGAAATGCTCAGCCAAAATGTAATTTAGCCGAGATAAGAGGGAACAATGTGCCCGTCGCGGATGAAGCAGATGCGATTACCTGAGATGGAGCCCGTAATACTGTTTGAAAGTTACTGCACGAAGTGAACACAATTTAGAACTTATATTTGTTATATGACTAAATACCTGTGCATTATAATATATTCTTCCTAGGATAAGTAAAATAGCTAAAGATTTCTATACATTTTGTCATTAAAAACTTTGACAAAAAAATAAATATTTTATATTTTAATATCATATATTTATAATTTTTTTAATTTGTTATTATGTGAAAAATATATACTCTATCACTTTGTTGCATGTCGAAATGGTATATAAATAATAACACAAATATATTTTTTTTCATTCTTTCGAACTTTAAATTACACTGATCCTAAAAATTTTGTTTGAAAAATGATTAATGTTTTCTCATAAAAAATATTTTCATGTGTGTTTATTATATCAGGCGCAAGCGAAGTTTATTAGTTTTGCTAGGAGTGCGCATCATTATGTGCGTCAATCACTCTTAGTTCTAAGACGTAGAATTGAATACACCCATACCTCACTTTACGTCAAAGTCAAAGTCAAAGTCAAATAATTTTATTCAAAATAAGAAGTTACAAGCTTCGTTTTTTGAACGTCAAATAATTCGTCGGGGTTACGTTCCAACAAAACACGACGCAAATTAAAAACGACGCAAAGTGAAAATAGATTTTCTATAGCAAACCATTTAATGATCGAAGATAGGTTCCAGGCTTACGAAAATACTACCTTTTAAAAATAAAATTAAAAAAAGTAAATTTTTTTCAAAAAAAAATAATATACAAAAAAGTATTCAATTAAACAAAATAAACTACATATTTCTTTAATTTATGAAAGTTTGATTGAAATTAATGACTGTCTGATGAGTCCATAGTGGCTGTCGTTGTAGGTCGGCTTTCTTACACAGAAAACATAATCCTTGTAGCAATTGATATTCGTAGCTACCACCTGGGACGCTTTTAAACTCTTTCCACTGTCGATGATGCTGCCAAATTTTAGGTTTTTCCTAAACTTTGGACACATTAACATTAAAAAAAATGAAAGTTTCGAATCCAAAACAACGCAACTTCAAAAATCTAACGACGCACAGTGAAAATCAGTAAAAAATAAGTAGCGGCGCTACTTCGAAAAAAACGCAAAACGAAACGACGCAAAGCGAGATATTGGTGTACTAAAAAAAGCAGGTTAGTCAGAGATCTAGCGTCAAGACACTCCGTTCGCCGATTTCCGTCCAAATTTCAGATAGTTAAGTAGCGTAACTTAACGCCGCGCTTTGTCTCAACAAAACGGAGATACGTATTACCTTCACGTTTTATCCCTAGCGGGGTAGTCAGCGGTAGTGGGGCAGTACTAGGGGGTACGCTTTAAACAATAATATTTAATTAATATATTTTTTATATATACTGAGTAAATAATTCAAATACTTTTTTTTCTAGTAAGAAATGAAATGGTTTCATTAAACTTAATGTAATACTAAGGAAGGGAAATTGGTTTTAGAAATAGTAAGCTTCTTATGTTGATCTCTTTTATAAGTCGAAACTCTTCAGTCTCAGTGAGATTATAGAGGTATGCTTCCTTACTTCGGCAGTGTGTAATACGAAATAAAAACAATTGTTCTTCATACTATACATCTATACTATACAGAAAATATATCGGACTTTAATTTAATTAAAAAACTTACCCACGTATTTACATTTTTTTTAGCTTTACGCTGTATCCCGCATGTAGCATGTAGGGAACCTGAGAACCTAATGTTAAGACACTCCGCTCCCCAGTTTCCGCTATATTGAGGCATTGCTTGCTGAGTGGCGGAACTCAACACCGCGCTTTACCTTGTTACCAAACCTAGAAAATGATAATATTAAACTTTTCCATTTCCTGGAGTGGGAATCGAACCGACAACCTGTCGTCACGTTTGTGCCCATTTAGACGTTTCGTCTATATTATTTATGTATATTATAATATTTTTAATGAATGACTGTTTTTACACCTTACCACTAACGATAAAAAAAGATATTGGCGTAACAAGTGTCAGTGCTTGTATATAAATCTCCATTTATATGACGAGTGACGAGTCAATAGTAGGGTACTATTCTTGTTTTCCCGAAGCACTTTGTAGTTTCATACTTTTATATATATAGACGTTCTAGATATGTCTAGCAGTAGCTAGAAAGCTCAATTTTTCAGGATAAGTTGTTAATTGTGTAATTTATACCTACGATTATTGTTTAAAAATTGAATAATATTTAGATTTCATCACTAATGATTGTTATCAAAACTATTAGGACATTATGTGAAGTTTACGTCAATTTTTTCTCTATTTGTGTAACATGTATTTTAAACCAAAGATATAAAACACTTTTCTTTTTTTTAACTTCACGCTTTATCCCGCTTATAGCAAGGTAGACAGAGGGAACCAGAGAACCTAGTGTTAAGACACTACATTCTCTTTTAACATTTCCGTCCCCACTTTCCGCCGAATTGAGCTTACTTAAGTGAAGTAAAGTACGCAAAAATATCCACAATTATTTAAAGAACAATGTCAATAGACACGTTATCGATACAGGAAGGAAAAATAAATTAATTACTCTTAGTTTTCGCCTTCAAAAGGAAAGTACATCATTATTGTCACAAGGTAAAGTAATTTTAAGAATAAAATTCCATAAATAATTGCAGACCTATTATTTAAACAGATTCAAGTTAAAATTAAAAATATATAATAATATATTGGGAAAAGTATATTATTCTGGCCAAGAATACAATACTGATGTTAATGTGTGGAATTGAATGCTGCTAATACTCACTTGGAAGGTTCATTATAGTTGTAAATATATTGTTGACTTTTCTCAGCAGCCGCAGCAGCAGCAACAGAATTGCCTTCCGAACTCACTAAGATTAAGGAGAAAAGCGGATAACGGATTAATACGAGTGGAAATCAAACCCACAATCCTCGAATTTACGAGAATTGTGGGTTTGATTTTCATTTGAAACAATTATGTTATTTTAAAAAATTCAATGGTCTAAATTTCCTATATTAAGAAACATACAAAAGAACACTTTAACCCATGAAAGTTTCTAAGACGACACATAGTGTACCGGCTCAGTGTGCCTTCTATATTTTTGAAGTCCTGCACAAACCACCGCAAGGCATAAAAACAATTTACCCTTGTATACCCTGCTTTATAGTGGTGAGATCGCAAAGGTTACTTTGTGTTCTTTGACGACTCTTTCCATCTTGGAAAACACGTCAGATTTCATGACAAGAATATTACGGTCAAAATATTAAAAAAAAATCTATATTTTTGAATAATCGATTTCCCAAGAGTTATATCGATTATGTTACTTTATATAATATCTGTCTATATTATACTTACACACATCAAGTAATTACAATATTTTTCTTAGTTATTTCATATTTTTACACATTTTTCCGATATCAGAACGTTAATATCTTTTTTTGGTAAAAAAAACAAAATAACAATAACATTGTTAAATTTACTAGAATCGTATTCAAAATACGTCATATTGGAAATTGAATGGAAACATAAATTTTAGTGAAAAATATATCCCATGTGTACTGTAAAATGCAAGTGAAACATTTTAATTAAAAATAATATACTTTTGCAGGTGATAATATAACTTTTCTTTAAATACAGTCAGTAGAATTTGAACTTGAAATCACAGACACAATATGAAACAGTTAACGAAGTATATTGGTACTTTCATCAAATCTGTAAAAAAAAAATTTTAAGCTAAAGTAAGGTGCTGCGAGTACAAAATATAACCTAGAAGTAATATGTGTTATACTTTTTCCTGGTATATCCCTCCATAGGTAATGCAAGGTGAGCAGTAAATCTGTGCTCCGCAAAAATCAAACCGCCAGAAACAATATATATTATGCAACGTTAGCCTGTTTTTGCTTAAACCCTTGTAAGCGGTTCTTGGAATAATTTATTATCCTTTCCCTTTACACAAGACTGAGATCTGACTTTTTCATATTACTACGAGAATATGAATACAAAGAAAATATTTACGTTATTTTAATAATATGTAATATATATTATAAAATTAATTTATGAGATTACATTAAAATACAGATCAAGCTCAAGGAACAACAGTTTGATATAAAGGGTCTAGCCGGATAAGCTAAGAAAAACTGCACTGGCGTGTAATTAATTGATTTTACCATTTTTATATTGCTTTTCATCTAAAATAGCGACACACTTAATGTTGTGTCCCTAACCCTCGCAGGAAGGGAGTTATGGGGGGTTACAACCCTCAACAAAAAAGTTAATTTTCTCGGTATCTTTAAAATATATCTTTATGAAATTTAAACTGAACATTATTATTCAAGAGCTCAATATAATATACTTTTTACAGAATTTTTGAAAAGATTACATAATAATACTTAAACTAAACTATAATTAATTCTTTATAAGTAATAAGAGGATGACGGGCATAAAGAAAGCTGTTAACAGCATATATGAAGAAAGTTGATTGACTACGTTCGCGGTTTTTACTGTTTTGAACATTGTTCTACCAAATATTTTTTTCAAAACTTTAAATATAAGATAGCTCACTAATGAATAAATATAATATATTTTTGGTAGGTGTCAATTCGGGGGTTGCCATAAAAGATTACCCCTAAAAAATGAACATCTCGTTTTCTAGTATTTAAATCTTTTCAAAAATTCTGCAAAAAATATATTATATTGTGCACTTGAATAATAATGTTCAGTTTAAATTTCATAAAGATAGCTTTTATAGATACCGAGAAAATTAACTTTTTTGTTAAAGGTTGTAACCCCCATAACTCCCTTCCTGCGAGGGTTAGAGATACAAAATTAAGTGTGTCGCTGTTTTAGATGAAAAACAATATAAAAATAGTATAATCAATCCCTTACACGCCAGTGCAGTATTTCTTAGCTTATCCGACTAGTTTATTATACTTATGAATATATTTTGTATGAATTGATTACCAATTTTTGTCTATTTAAAGATTTATTTTATGGTGCAAACCGCTGAATTGATAAAAAAAAATGGTATATACATTCTACAGATAATAAGGCTTACCATAAACCCTCAATCGCTTGCCCAGTTGGGCAACGACATTGTCCTCTTTATATTATAAAGTTTTTTTTTAAATATTTATGCAGATATTGTTTTAAATTATTAATAAATTCGAAAATTATATCATGTCCGGGTATTTTAAGAACAAGTTAATTTGGAGTAAGATAAATTGTTTATTTCATTTACAACCAGAAAGCAATGTACATGTGTTGCCATTTTCGCAACACATTCGCACCTCATGCATATTTTTCATATAATATAATATATTTGTAATGTTATATTAATATTTAACCACAAACGATAATTGCACAACACTCATAATATTTGATTTGAAAATTTAAGCCAGCTTCAAAGTAGAAACTTTGCTTTTATCAGAGTTATAATGAGTGAATAACTTTTTCGAACTACCTCAAAGTATATTTATATTTAAAATGAAAGTTTTGATTAGAAAATTATAAATAAAGAAGTTTTGTTGATGATGAAATAATCTTTTTGCTTTACTGGCGTATGTGTCTGGAAAAAGTAAAAAGTAAAACAATTTAATTACAAATTTGCGATTCTACACAAATGGCAAAATGGAAATGCCTCTAATGCCACCAAGTCGATACTAGTACGAATTTTGGTATTTTTCATATTTTTGTACGCATTGGAGTCCTGGAACATCCGCACGGCGGACAGAAAGAAGACAGATGCTTTCGAAGTGTTGCCTGGCCACATGATACGGAGACAGCGGGACAATTTTCCAATCACCTGTCCAATAGTCTGGATACCTTAAATAATAAGCATCCCGGTGACTGAGGCTCTCCGAAAAGGACAGCCACAAAGGCATATCAGAACAGGAACGACCTTCAGTAACGAAGAAACCGACCAAGAAAAATTACCGTTCTACAAGACCTTCCCCCGTCATCTTCAAAATCAATCTAATTAATTATACACTAGTCTTTGGAATGTTATTACTAAGATTATTTTTAGGTATTTCTAAGATTTTTTCGTTTAATTTAGAAAGCTTACTTAAAACGTTCCCTAGGCAAAGCAAGTGACCTAATTGGCTACACCGACACACTTTTAAGTCTTTTGAAAATCATGGCAATACAGAATTAACTCTGGGCTTTTAATTAAGGCTACTTTGAATTCGGAGGAAAGAATTTTCTAAAGTTGTTTTACATCTTTAAATATTAGTCTTAATCAAAATATCTTCTTATTGTTTGACCGGCTATTCTTTTACTTTATTATTTTATACTATTTCATTAAAAAAGTCAGAGATTGAAAATTTGAAATATAATTCAAAAACTAAAATTCCCACTATAAATTGAAATTGTGATGGACGAATTGTTTCACTGCTGGTGACAGCGAGAAAATCTTATATAATAAATTTGCGATTTGCACTTTTAGATTTCGATATCTATTTGAAATATTCTATTTAAAGTTGTAGATTATATAGATATTAGTTATATTTTTTTAACTTCACGCTGTATCCCGCATATAGCAGGGTAGGCAGAGGAAGAACCTGAGAACCTAGTGTTAAGACACTCCGTTCTCTTTGAACAAATCCGTTCCCCACTTTCCGCCAGATTGAGGCATATTAGTTATGTAGTAAAATATGAAAATATATATTTTGCTATTCAATTATAGATTTAATTGGGTTATTATTCAAAAAAACATACATATTTAAATTATTTAATAATTTACCTCATTATAAGTATTGTGCTACACTATAATATATCTATTATTTATCCTATTTCATATAACAATTATATAAATACGTACAATTTATAAAATAGCAACAAATAAAACTCAAGTGAATCATAACTGGAACATATCTATATGAGTATACGGCATTGTCATTTAGACAGTAAGATCACTTACTTACTTTATTAGGGTCTGATATCAGAAAACATATCAGTGCCATCTGCACTTTCAGTGAATAGCGCCCAACCTGTGAACAAGAGCTCAAACGAAATGAAATGCACTGTAACATTTTCTCATAATCGTGATGATTTTGGCTATACTTGACAGATATAAGGATAAATTTTTACTTTACACTTATATATACTAAACAAATTTATAAAATAATTGTTAAAGTTAGGTTTAGGTTTAAAGGCATTTATTCTCATTAAGACATACATATATCACTTACATGAGAACACAAAATATACAAAAAATAAAAAAAAAGTACATTCGTTGCCGTACTTACATTTAAAATAATAATAATTATAATTAACACCACTAAATTGCTAGCAAGTTACCACATTATAAAGTTTGCTTACTTAAACATACTTAGATAGATATATTCTTTATTACATATTGGTAAAGACATTTTTTTCAATACACTCAACGATTTAATATTTCTTATGTCTTAGGGTATCCTTACTAATATTATAAATTCGAAAGTAACTCTGTCTGTCTCTCTGTTACGCTTTCACGCCTAATCCACTGAACCGATTTTGATGAAATTCGGTATAAAGATAGAACTGAACTTGGGAAAGGACATAGCATACTTTTTATTGCGAAAAAAATGATATAGGAGGTTGAAATAGGGTATGAAAGTTTGTATGTGGCATATTCTATTAGACCGTCTCTAAGAATACGAAATGTATATAAAATACGCTTATAGTGATTTAAAAATAAAACTTTTATATGTTTTAATATTATTGGTTTAATAAAAGAATGACAATGATGCCATTTCCATATTTTTACATGAGTATGTGGCTTAGCCGCGAGCAAACTACCGTTCTCTAGATATTGCAAGCAATACTGAATTTTATCTGTTCGTATTTGCATGGCGAGGACGTGCAGCTCACATACTTCTCCATTTATATAAATAACATGGACATGTTATTTTTCAGTACAAATTATTATTTTACATTTTGATTTTTTTCAGTTACATTGATTTCTTTATAATATGTTCTTGAAGATATAAATATAGATATTATAATAAAATATGAATAATGGGGAACGGAAATGTTGAAACAGAATGGAGTGTCTTAACACTAGGTTCTCTGGTTCCCTCTGCCTACCCCACTATATGCGGGATACAGCGTGAAGTTAAAAAAAAAATAAACAACAAAAGGTTTATACATGTGAAAAAAAAAACGGAAGTTTAATCAAAGATTCAAAGGTAAATATTAAAAAAGGTAAGCTAAATATGTACTTTAGCAGTATAACAAATTTATATACATATGTATTTTAGGTACACAAACCGTAACGCTTCTCAACTGTTTGTACCAATATCCTTACGTCGAAATGTTTTGACGATAAGGTACGCATACAAATGGAAATTAAAATAAAGTAATGCTTTTTCATACGAGATTAGGTAAGTATATACTTACTTTCTAACGAGCTAGCCGGCAATTTCGCTTACGTGGACTTAATGACTCTCGCAATACTTTTTCCATTTTATAATCTTTCATAGTTTCAACTGCAAAATTCAAAACCCTCTTTTCCCCATTCCCGTAGAAATTAATCAACTCCCTAAGGAATTGTGAAAAACATAACAAATTTCAGCTGTCTACACCCAGTGGTTTCAGCTGAGCATAGTTTCTCAGTGTTTTAACCGATTTAAAAAAAGGGAAAGTTCTCAATTCGTTTCTATTTTTTTTTTTACTGGGTGAACCAATTTTCATGATTATTTTTTATATGATTGATAATACTTCTAATGGGGTCAAGTTTAAATTAAGCTAAGATCTGACGAGCACTTTTTGAGTTATTATGTTCCTTTTAAGTGTTTTTTTTTGTTAGAATCTAATTGTATACCCCTTAAATTATGCATTATAAATAAAAAAAAGTCTGTATAAGCGTCAGTTCAATATCGATCTATATTTCTTCATGTACCTATATACTTGTTAATATAACAAATTGAAAATTGCATATATTGAACCTTTGTCATACTGTTCGAACTATTCACGATTCTACAAACTATAAGGATATGCAATAGTTTTCGATTTCCCTTTAGATTCTTTTATTCTTTAAGTAAGATGTAAAGTTGTGAACATAAATTGCACCATTGTGATTCATTCGGGCTTTCTTTACTGGCTTGCGGCTTTGAGATGGAAATAGTCGTCTAAAAACATAAGACGGGGATGCTTTGATGTTCCTCTACAAGGTTGCAGACTTAATGCTGATATTTCACTAAATATGTATATGTTGGTATAAAAAATGCATTTAGCTAAATAAATGTTATTTCTCACTCATATAAGTTATTTGAGTTTTTATGTGCGATACTTTATTATTTGATTGTACTGTATTGCAAACATATTCTTGTGTATTAAACATTATTTTTAAATATTTCTTGAATATATAAAATAAATAAAGTAACTTTATTCATTCATTAAATATATTATCCAAAAAATAATTTAGGATGTTATCATTTATCCTGAAATTTTTTTGTAGTAACACTTTAAATCAATGTCTTCTAAAATTTTTGTCTGTTTGCTAATTTGTTTGTTAATTTGTACTCATACTTTTTTTAATTAGTATATCCTAAGGCTTATAGTATAATCGACTTTGAAGGCTGAAACACCTGATGTAGATCTATGATATACGAGCTCCATTAATTTTCAATCAATCATTATTCATAATAAAACTAAATAACGCCTGTCGTGGCGCAGAGGCACAAGCGTGCGACTGTAAACGCGACAGGTTGTGGGTTCGATTCCCACTCCAGGAAATGTAACATTTAGTATTTTCATTTCTTGGGTTTGGTAACAAGGCAAAGTCCGGCGTTGAGTTCCGCCACTCAATACGCAATGCCTCAATTCGGCGGAAAGTGGGGAACGGATTTGTTGAAAGAGAATGGAGTGTCTTAACACTAGGTTCTCTGGTTTCCTCTACCTATCCTGCTATATGTGGGTTACAGCGTGAAGTTAAAAAAAAAACTAAATAAATCAAATCTTTTATAAAAACTGTTTGAGATCCTAATTTCCAGTTGCGTATTATTCATTGTATATTCGTAGATTTTTTAATCCATATAATATTTTATCTAAAACTTGTCTATTTAAAAATGTTATACTCGTCTTTGCAATGTTAATTTTATATTTTATTAATATTATTTAATAATCGGATTGTAATCCTAAAACTGACCTTTCAACAGTAAATTGTTTTTATACCTCAAAGCGTTTGTGGAAGGAATGTAACACGAAGCCAACTACAAGTGTTTCGCTAGAAATATTAAACGTTTGTGAGTATCCAAGTTCCAACTACGTTTGTATGAGTACGCACGCAAGTGTGTTCGTGAAGCGTAATATTTACTGCATTTTTTTCTTTTTTCTTTACCTATCAACTACACCGACATGACCGAAGTTATTTGGACGAAATTTTTTTTATTCTTTTATTAGTATATGTATTATGTACTAGCTTAGGTGTAAGTAAACAATTCTAGAAGAAACGTCTTATTTACATCATGACTTCAGAAAAGTGTACTGAAAAGTTATTACGATTAACTGGAAACCTACTCGTAACTTCCAAAAAGTGCTTTATTATACTTTTCTATTTTTACCACGCTCTTTTTAAAATACTTGTAGGTTCAACCAACATGCTTTGTGAGTTGTTGCATCGTACCTTAAAAGAAAAAGCTATGTATTTGAATGCACGATTATGAATTGCAGTCTGACATTTAACAGGTGAGCCACTGTGGATTATACATTCACGCTGTATCCCGCATATAGCGGGGTAGGCAGAGGGAACCTAGTGTTAAGACACTCCATTCCCCATTCTGTGGATATTACTTCTGAATTATACCATTATAAATGTTAATTAAAGTAAAATAGAGAATAAAATACAAATTCGTATATTTAATAAGTAAATTGCATTGTATTCAAGGCTTGAAACAAAAAGTAATAATTAATTTAATTAGGAACCACGCTATGTTTTATGAATCTATCAACAAAAAATTTTAAATGATAATTAGGTAAATAAATATTTAAAAATGCTAGTTAATATAATCGTAATTAGTCTAGAATGGTAAATATTTAGCATTCATGTTACCATTCAAGGTTTTAGGTGTTTTATCTCTATATGCACTGAATTCTTCAATTTTGTATTTCATTGAGTTATTCGTTATGCTCTGGCTTCTTAACTGCAGTGATTGATTTAGTAACATTTTCTTTTAACAACAAATAGCTACATTTTTGGACTCAATTATCTTATCATGTCGCTATTTAACCAAACATTTTAATATTTAAGAAAAATAACACATGTATAACTTAGATTCGTAATAAAATCAAAGAAGCTAGCTAATCTAATGAGTATAATTAATGAAATAACTATTCATTAAAAAAAAAGGTACTTCATTATTTTCCTAAATTTGAACAAAAAAATGAATAAATTATGAATCATAAATTGAAAGATCAAATAATTATATTTATTATCTATGTAATTTAAGAAATAAACAGAATTCTATGCTACATACAATTTCAAAAGTGACACAATAGTATTAATCTAAGACGGAATTCATTAATTTATAAGAGGGCAGATGTTTCTAAGTAAGACATCATTAATCAAGCCAACTTGAAAAAAACTATCGTAATTCAATGAAATGGTGACTTTCTCATTGTTATTATACTCGTATTTTCAAATTGTTTTTTCTATTGTAAATCCCACGTTATTTTAAAATTAAAAACAGGATATAGTTATATGCTGTGCATATCTTTTAGATGCTGATATGCTACAGTATATTTGACAAATCCTTGACTAGTTCCGTTGAGAAAGGCTATAGTATAAGCTAAAATATACAAAATAAAAATCATCGACACAGTTAGTATCTACAAAAAATATTTATAAATTATTTTAAACATTCAATTCTTAAATTATTTAAATTCTTACAACTCGTAAGTTAAAATACACTTATGAGAAATACAATATAAATACATATACGTATTTATTTTACACATACGTATGTATTTATTTTATATTTCTTATTATGTCATATTATTTCATATGTCTGAATAACAGCCCTTTTTTATTGAAATCTTCGAAAATCAGAAAGATTTGTTTAATCATGCTATCACTGTATAAAAGATAGATTTTTTTTCCGTCTCATAAAAAAAACATGAATATTTCAATATTGTCAGCATCGTTGAACAGTATAAAAATTAGATTTGCATCTTCTTTCGTCAATTTTACAAGCGACGGCATAAATTAACTCAAATACGTAAGAATACGTCAGAATCTGGATTTTATTAGATACTTAAGGTTCATCCTGGCGTGGTTTGAATACAACTACAGCTACAATTCCCCTCGTAGAAATAAAGTGTAGAATTTTAGTAAGTAGAAGTCTTGTATATTTTCTAAAATCCTTATCTTGGCATCTCTCATTGTTCTACGTGATAAATAAAGGGTTTAATAAGCCTTCCGTCCTATAGTTTCAGCCCATTTACAGTTACTACGCGTTGATTATACAGATATTAATCTTAATTACAAATATGAATACAAATGTTGTACTTTTAAAAATATTATCTTATTTATTTACCTTAAAACAACATTGTATGTGCTAAAAAACATATGCAATATTCATAATATATACATAATATCAAAGTACAGACAAAACAATTTCAAATTATTGTACCTCTTGCATACAAAAACAAACAAAGTAAACCAGAACTTTCAAAAACTTACGGGTGGCTGGTTTATGTAAAATATGAAGATATTAAGCCTTTAAAAATGTGAAAAAGATTAGAAATAGAAATGATATTGGTACGGAAGCGGAATTGAAAAGATGCAGCCATTCGGGGCCGACGAGGCGTGAAAAGAGATATAAGGAATAGAATTTTAAATGAGGACATTAAGGTTTTACGTGTCCATTTAATAAAACGAGACCAGCATTTGGGATATTCATTTAAATTTTTCCAAATCTTAATTTATCCTGTAAATTTTTAGTGTATATGCCGCTTTAATTATCTATATTCTGATTTTTGTCTATTAATAATAGACTAGTGGCCCTGTGGACGCGTAAAATTTGCGTTGTCTTACAATCTTTGTGTCACTGCATGTATTTTGAAAAGCATTCTTAATATAGAATATTGATAGTTACAGTTATTATTGCTAATACCAAATCACCTTGGATAAATAAGTATTTATTAAATTTGTGTTACATTTCGAAAATATCAATAAAAACATCTCCCACATATCAATAGCAAAACTATAAAGTAGCTAAGAAAGTTTGGTACTGGAAATCGAACTCTTTTGTTCACTTTAATCTTACAATTTATCGACTAACTACTGATAAAAGAAATGAAGTTTTAAATAGAACCCAGTCTTATAAAAGATCGGCTTAAATATTACACAAATGCGGGCAATGAAAAGATAGTGAATAATCCAAATTCTGCAATCAGCGCCGGCGAAGCGATTTTTCTCTTCAATTACTGCTTGCTAGCCATTCAGCTATTATCACTTTCATTTTATTTTCAAATAGTTTTACTAGGATCTGCTAGTTATATATTAGTTATTATTATTATTTCTGCTAGTTATTTCACAATAAAAGTTCAATTTTATGTTTACAGTATAAAAAAATATTAGCATATATCTAAACATTTTTTACACTATACATATTAGCCAGGCCATTCTGGTTGCCTTAATTTAAAGGCCTTTGGTGTGGTTGTGGTAGCAGTCGTAAATTCTGGCGATAAGTGGAGAACGGAATGTCTTAACACTAAATTCTCTCCGAATCGTTATGCGGAAAAAAGCATGTAGTTTCTTCTTCTGCATGTAATTTCTAGTATGGACCATATACAGTATGTTTACTGTTTATAAATATATGGTATATGACAGTGTGGTATGTTGATAAGTAAAACATTATTTTACAGTTTTATTATAAAATTTATTTTGAAAATTTCTATATCATATGAAATTTTGTGAATATCACTTACTCTTCAGGAGTTCGGAATCTTGAGTTTTTGTTAAATCTTAGCTACCCCTGTAAGCGTCTTTCGGAATAATTTATTACATTTTAGTCTTATCCTTAACCTTTATAAATCTGAAGCTCCTAAATGTTTCCTGTAGTTAGATGGAGCACTTTTAAAGCCTTTTTTTAATTTTAAAAGTGTTTTAAATAGTGGTTTAAAAAAAGTACAATTTAATTTCATCTGAAGCAATACAAAACTATTAAATTGTAATTTATTTGTGTGTCAGTAAAGCTTCAATGTAATCATAATCTTTTATAAATATATTTAACTTCTAACTACCAAATACAAATATCATCAATACTGAGTCGTCTGAGATCGACCCTTACAAGGATAACAAAAGAAGTATAAGTACTTACATTAGAAAGTAATTTTATTCAAAAGAAATTACCTATAATTGAATACACAAATTTACCAAATATTCTAAATGAAATATAGTTTGGTAATCTACAAATATTTGATAAAACTTTACGTTATTTAATAAAACTTTATTCTTTAATTTATGAAATAATATAGAAATACAGAATTTATAACGCAGAAATGCACATTTATAAAAAAATATATATTAATATTTGTAATGGAATTTGTAATTAAAAATATGAATTTGTATCATAGAGGTAGGAAATGCATTGTTTATACAAATATACTGTTTTGAAAATGAAACTTTTTCCTACTAGTTTTTCTTGTACACAAGTTCAAAAGGCAAAATATTTCTTTGCGTTTAAGCCTCTTGTAGTACAGACTGAATTTTATCGCTTACACCGTTTTTACTCATAATATCGAGGTCAGGTGGTTAAAATGGTTTTAGTGCTCTAGATTTTCATCGAATAGTTTTATACGTCACATAAATATTTATATTTGCAAAAATAAATGAATTTATTTAAACTACATTTTATATGTATTTAGATATAATAAAGTGCACAAAATAATAAATATCAATTTATATATATAAATTTTCGTTGCTAATAAAGTGATCGACAGACAACGTGAAGCTTACCGGAAGGAGGAAGCTTTCATTTATTTGCGAGGGACAATTACTATTATAAAGATGATATGTTGTATTGTAATACTATAAAAAATTATAAGCTTTAAGTATAAATATTATGATTCTTAATATATGTCATAAGTTTTTTAAAATATTTCCAATTAAAATATTTTAGTTTTGATTTTATGTCAATAACATGGCAATTCACCCAAAAAGTATTCGTCAATTTTTCAATCTATAAATTTGCAGCTTGTCGTAGTACATAAGCTTATGATACTCATTATACATAAAAAACCACTCGTGTTGATGATTATAAAACATATATTTAAAGCAAATTTAATATTATAATATAAATATATCTATATATACAATGAAGATCAATAAGAAACATTCCTTTGACGAAATAAATGACGGGAACACAATAAAAGATCAGTGATTTTTAAATTAATTGTTCGCCTTTCGAGCAATTCTATTGTTATCATGCCTTTGTAAGTCGGGGATTTAAATAAATGAAGGCTAAAACATATTCCATTCTGTATTTACTACAGTGAATATTTTAATATTTAAAGCTATAAATATGAAAGTACATTCATATATGAATAGTAGAATGCAATGAATATTATTCCTATGTTTTATTGATTCTTTATTGAATAATGAGTGTTTATAGGCTACCACTGCAATAGCTATCTTCTTTGGCTTCACGCTGTATTCTGTACATAGCAGAGTAGAGAAAGACAACAGTCTGGAACTGGAGTGATAATGGAAAACATAGCCTGTCGCGTTTTCAGCCTGTCGCGTTCCCTTGTGCCTTTGGGCTACGATAGGCCAGGACAACGAATTTAAATATGTATTTTTAAGGTTCGTGCGCATCCCGCAACTTCACGCTGTATCCTGCATATAGCAGGGTAGACAGAGGGAACTTGAGAACCTAGTGTTAAGACACTCCGTTTTTTTTCAACAATTCCGTTCCCCACTTTCCGCCAGATTGAGGCATTGCGTGTAACTAATAATTGACTATATTAATTGGACACTAGCTTACCTAACAAAACCTTGCAGTTTTAAGATTTTTAATTTCACATATTATATAGGTTACGTCTTTTTGGACACAATAGGTACTCCTTTCACCTCAGAAATAAGATCACGCATGAACGCACGGATTTAACTAAGTGATTACATGAATACCCATTGAATGATACTTGAGAAATTTGTCGCCCTTTCATAAAAAAATTACGAACAGGTGAAAAATACACCTAACATTGTCTGCCATAAAAGAAGTCCTTAAGCTCAACGACCTGTTTTAAAAATAGAATAAAGTATTTTATTAAAGTTCTTTCGTATAGCTTCTCTAGTGGAAAGTAAATTATTGAATGTCAACATTTTATTTGTTACTGCTTAAACGGTATCAATATAACATCTTATGTTATACTTATAATTTTTTTTTCCAGTTTTAATAGTTTTCAAAAATATTATCATTGCTATTTTTTAGCATTTTGTTTCGCATGTATGTATGTGAATTAATTACCCAGTTAATAAATTATGAATTTAACCGAAGAATAGACTCTTGTTTGTAATAATGATAGGATTATTTAAATATATATAGGCATATAGGAAGAAGCATGAGCTAATTAATAAAACTTGGTATTTAATAAAAAGTAAAAAATATTTTTCTGCTTTTTCTTCCATGATGGACAAGCAGGTTCACCCTGCCTGTCCATCATCTAGTGTCAAAATATTAAAGATTTTCACGCACTCAAGTTCGAATGGAAAGTGCTGAAAGCGTACTGTTGGTAATCATAACAATAGAATAGATAGCCTAATAGTTCCGGCAAATAACTGATTCGATATATAAGTTCTTATTGCTGTTTTTTATCTATTATAACCGTTTGGTTATATCATATTATTTTTATCAGCACTACGCCGTTTATAGAAATGAATGATGATTTTTCAAAATATTTTTTTTATGATTTGTTTAATCAAATAAGGTAACCATTTAATTGTATTTGTTAATTATGGGTTATATTTACATTTATTGTAATATTGTGAGTGAGTTTCCGAATTAAATCATAATCAAGCCCAAGGGCTCATTTTCATTGGTCGTTAGAGCTCGTATTCTCGCATGTCATAGGGACCACATGCAGTAATCATTTTTAGTATTCGATAGGACCCGCTCGCGGATTGTTTGATTCTTTACCGCGCATTTTTGTAAAGAGTGAAACGGAACAGTTGTAGGTACCTACTAAGCCTTTTTTTTATATAAATCACTTATTACTTTCCATCAACATGGGCAGTCTCGATACGTTTCTACCAGTTTCAACATTTGTAAATCGGTATTACCTCCATCCTCGCATGCCGTATAACGACTAAATAACAGTACAATAAATTACTGATGCTATTATTTAAAAAAAATTAATTAATTTTGCTTATCTCTGATGTATTTTATATTATAAAGTGAGAACGAACAATTACGAACGGTCAATTGTTGTATAAACGCACATGACACACATCGTTTGTCATTTGTCAAAACAAATTTTAACTCGGTTAGGTGACACCGACATCAGTTATCAATATGTTATATA
>JAKGSA010000960.1:5083-41896 GCA_033558755.1 Philaethria dido | reverse complement strand
ATTTTTTCGGTAACTATTATGTATATTTTTTGACTGTTCTGATCTGACAATTTCAAAAATATAAAATAAAATATATTTTTAAATTGAAAATTTATATATTGTATTTATATTTGTTGTATATTTCTTCATTTTCTAAGCCACAAAAATATCTCAAACGCTAAAAGTAATTTGAGGATAGGATTTTTTATTTGGAGTGTCTTCCAATAATTCAGTTTGCGGTTCAACTCGTTAGCGATAACAACTTTCACTCAATTCCTTTAGGTTTATATAGAAAATAACGTTTATAAGAAAACTAGACTCAATCAACAATTTCTAGCTTAAACCATATTGTTTTACATATAGGTATTTTATTTTATTGTTATCAGCTTAGCTTTACCTAGTTAGCTTTACGAGATAGACACTTAGTTATAAAATCATATTTTTTATATTTAAAACTACATTCAAATTTTATGGCTTTTATAAGCAGGGCTTGTCAATGTAAGAATATCTTGGAACTCTATTTTGACCCACTTATTGCCATATCCGTTGCCGTTACAATATTTTAAAAGAATTATCATTAACCTGATATCTGTGAAAATATATCCAGGATAACGAGATGAGAGATTAATAAGTTTTAGATTATTAAGTGTTACTTTTTTAAAACGCCTCTCGTGGCGCAGAGGCACAAGCGTGCGACTGTAAGCGCGACAGGTTGTGGGTTCGATTCCCACTCCAGGAAATGGGATTTTTCATCTCCTGGGTTTGGTGACAAGGCAAAGCGCGGCGTTGAGTTCCGCCACTCAGCACGCAATGCCTCAATTCGGTGAAAAGTGGGGAACGGAGTGTCTTAACACTAGGTTCCCTCTGCCTACCCTGCTATATGCGGGATACATCGTGAAGCTATGTATGTATGTATGTAGTTTTTTAAATTATCTTATAATAAATAAAAAAAAAATATTTCTATTCTCTATTTCAGGGATGTGAAAACAGTTAATTAATAATTTAAACTGTTTTGTAACTTATATATACGTTTCATGTTTTTAAAATGCAATTTATCGGTAGAAATAGAATTGATGCGACCTAGTTTTATTTAAGCACCTGAGGATATTGCGGCGAGACTCGACAAGGCAAGCTCTAATAATCGCATTGGGAGGTAAAATGGTATGTAGCTACAAGAATATAGAATACGTCCAATTTTCATATTTTCTTTTTATTTCATTTTTGTATTGTAAGATACGGAACATCATAATGATTTCTAAAACAAAATTAAAAATATATATATTTTAGTGTAAATTTTTATATTCCATATTTAAGATATAATATATTACATGAATTAGTTCCCAAGTTTTAACTTAAAACAAATTAATACTGTGCAATGTATTTTGTACTATTTTCTCGCCGACTACTAATCCTACTTATATATTTATATGCCTGTTCTGTTCTTTATCGTAATGCATTTTCGTTACGTTAAGTACTATATCTCAACAATTCTAGTAAAGTTATACTTCAATAATAATTTAAAATTGACTTAGAAGGAAACAAAATTATAAAATTTTAGGTGGTAGGAGGTTCGTCCTCCGACTGGCTCGCGACCACTATCATGTCAAAGACGAACCGCCAAATATCTAATGATGTGTTCCGGTTCGATGGCATGTAAGCCAGATTTTCCCCTTTCCCACGCATCCTTTCCCCAAAATGTGGTGGTTCTGATAGTGGACTACTACATTGTCCCCCCTTCCATCAGTATCCTCTAGGTTGGCAACGCATCTACAACATCTCTGGTGTTGTAGATGTCTATGGGCGAAGGTAACTTACCATCAGGTGGTCCTTCTGCTCGTTTGCCGTCCGTTATCAATAAAAAAAAAAAATAAAAAATAAATTCTTATTTAATTCAAATATATTTACAATCCTAAGGTTGCAATTACCATATTTAAATTAAAATATAAAATAAAGTCCATGTTCTAGTTAAAAATGTCATAGAGTGACCTATTTAGATGAGCCTATGATATATAAAAAACTTAAGTGTATTCACATCAACCTACGTTTTCCAAAAATACCCAACACTAATTACAACGTCAAATCGGCCTCATTCACCTTTCATTGAAAGCCGACTAAAATAAAAGCTTATAGAAACATTTCAATAACATATATAGCAGTGCAATTTGCTAAAGAACAATGACGTTCATTAAATTACACGATAATTGTGAACTCGTGGAACAGGATCAACATGGTAGCTATTTAAAACTGGCGATTCGAATGTATAATTTCAATGTATACGAGTATACCTAATAAAGGCTGTCCCAAAATTAACGCAATATTTGACTTTGCCGCCATTTGCTATTATATTCATTATTCATTCGCTATAAAAGACTAAAAATGGCATTTTCTATTTAATTCAAATCTTGCGTTCATTTTGGGACACCCTATATATATTTTATACTGGCGGCGACGAATTAGAATTTTAGCTTTAAGATTCTCCTGAATTTTCATCCCCTAGTATTAAAAGACTATGTATTCTCGATTTTTTATTCACAGACTTATTTAAGGTAATTCGTAACACCGTGGTTATAAACACGATTGGTCGTGGGTTCGATTCCCACTCGGGGAAATGATTATATTTAAATAAATTTCATTGTCTGTGCTCTGGAAAGACATAGCACAGCGTCGAGTTCTGTTATTTACCATGTAACTTTTATTTCTTGAATTTGGGCGGACAAATTTGTAGCTTTCTTTCTGAATTCTAGAATTATAAAAGAACTAGAGAACATAGTGTCTTGACATTAGGTTCTTAATGACTACCCTGCTATGGGACAAAGCGTCAAGCTTTTTTTTTAATATAAATTCTGGGCGGGTAACCCTCGACTAGATAAATAAAAACTTAACCCACAACAGCCGTTGCATTTTTTATATAGAAATTCTCTTTAAATTTAAATTCATTAACGGAGTTAGGCTAAGCAAATATGAATTTAGGGGTTAAGTTGTTCATATCGTGAAGTGTTATAGTAATCTCTAACTGGTTATATGAATATATTTTTGAGCGCACAATAATATCTACTAAAACTCAGAACTACTTTTAATTGTAGTTAATAATTCAAAGGAAAATTAAATATAAATATATTTTTTGTTTTATCTACAATAATTAAATAATTATGAGATAAGTTACATTAAATAATTGAATAGTATGAAATTATATTATGCTATATTATAATTCTATCATTTTCGTGATTAATTTAGAGCTCTGTAGAGATAGAAACGGTAGAAACATAGGATGAGTCACTTAGTGCCGCGTTTCCTTTTACCAGAGTGAAGGAAAATAGATGAAATATTATCTTCCCCGTGAGTTGGGATCGAACTCACAGCCAAATTACGTTAACAGTCACACGCCATCCTACTACGCCACCTAGGCCCTAATGTGATAAAGATTTGAATTGTTAAACACAACACGTAAAAATAAAATATTTGTAAGATAATTATACTAAAAGTTATAATTAACATACAAATAAGGAAATGTGCCACTACCAAAGCAAACACTAGGTTCCCTGAACCGAGGACGGTAGGTAAAACTTTGAGCGCAGTGACTTACAAAGTACTACATTATTAGCAGCTAAGTCACAGCGGCGCTATCTAAACACGAACAGGCGATACGCCAACTAGAGTATTTGAAAAAGATCAATATAGTACTTGCACTAAAAAAAATGTATATTTAACTTTAACATCCACAGTAATTTTTTAAAGTTATATTTATCTGAAATATGAGATATTAGATCATAAGGGAAGAATAAAAATGTACATATAGATTTATATCTCCTTACATATTAATCTTATTAATAAACGTGCACTAAGCTAATTGAATCGGTGAGTGCAGAAACAATGTGAGTCACAAAAAATGCAAAAATTCGTTATCGATCTATACTAGCTTAGAAAGGCAAGTTATACACTTTTTTCTCCCTCCTACAAAATTTGAAAATCCGAACTTATGTTGTTGCTGCACTCACCGGTTCAATTATATTTGCAACTTGATGCTTGATCAAAAAAACAAACGAAGGTGACAGTGGACGACACACCTTACTATATACTTATTTCTAGTATCATGAATGATTTTGTTATTAAGTATTTGGTTGTATTAATAATAAACGAAATTGGGCAACATAATGTCTTATATCTTATTTTTTAGGTAGCAACAAATATATATATTGTATATTGTAACTGACGAAAAGTTTAATCTTTAATATACGAAGTGATTCAAAAAGACGTTAACGACGTAATGATTCACGTTTCTGTAATTTATAACGAAGAATTGCTTACCGAAGAAACGTTAATAAATGCTTTAATATTTTCAAAATCATTCAATGTAAGAAATGTATTAACAATAAATAAATTCGATTCAATAATTTCTACGACAATTTCAAACAAAGAAATAATATATGCAAATGTAACATATCCTACGTGTGTTAATTTATATAACATAGAAAGATCTTATTGAATGTTTCGTTACGATTATCACTCATGCTCCTCGTTGCGACTTATATGTAAGATTGTCAAGTCTTCCACATACAAGCGCACACTTAAAAGTTAGAATAACGATATCAAAACTTCCGTTTCCGTTCCGTCTAAGTATCACGTCAGATGCTACCCCTTCATATAACACAATTTATATACAGATGTACCTATATAAAAGCAAAAATCCTAACAAATATGACACGTAATCGTAGAGACTAAACGATAAATGGAGTGAAGGTTGAAGTTTATACATATTAAGACCGCGAAAACGGATGGATCTGAGCGCCGAAGTTTTTTGTTGTGAAAAACCCACGCATTTAATGGTGCGTTCTTAAGTGCTCTAAATATCTGTGTACTAGTGCTTTGAGCATTAATACTACTTTTACCTCCTTTCGGATTTTTGTAATAAACAGTAGTAAGGTTTCGTTTTGAATTCGTCATTGTAGCTAGAAATCTTTTCAAAATTTAACCCAGTTTTGACCAAGCTCTGTAAGCATACCAAGTTTCATGATTCTTCTAGGGGAAGATAGTGTTCAAAGTTTAATTGAGTTGACCAGTAAAGAGTTTAACAAAGAATTAAATTAATACCTTTTAATAACAGCATTTTACGGTTGTAAAATAGATAAAAAATAAAATACGTCACTAAAGTAATTTTACTTAGGCCGTAGAATGTAATTTATAAGATAATGAGATAGGTCTCAAAGAAAAAAGATTTTGAGATGTGAATTAATGATAATGTCAATAAATATTCTGTTCGTACAACGCTTTAATGAATCCAGGTTTTAAAACAGTTTACATTCCAGTCGAGTTTCTTGGGTATGCGACAACTTCGTTTGTATTGTCATAAGCTTATCATTTTATGAGAAAAGATTCTAACTTTCGACCGTTCTCATGTTATATTAAGGGGATTTTTTTTTTTGTATTACATTATATTTAGGACTATAGGTCAAAAAATACTTCACTCTAATAAAGTACTATGACCGTGTCTTTTTTATATGGATCTATAGAAAGGATGAAAATATTTGAAATTAATTTGAAATTCGAAAAAAATAATAAATTGAAGTTAAAAGATCAAATATGAAATTCAAAAGGATTAATTTTATGTTTAAAAAAAATAATATTAATAAGAATTAGGAATTGAACCTTGTAACCTGTCACGAATATTAAGTAAATATGTCAATGAAACACAGTGAACGGTGGCTATAATCATAAAAAATATAAAATTCATAGTACAAGTGTATTTAAACATTTTTTCCAAAGAGTATAGTGAATTGTTATGCGGGTGTTTAAAGTAATTATGTTTCCATGTACAGCTTTTAACTAGAGCTAGCTGAAAAAAATAAAGTATTTTAGGTGCATATTATCACAAGCGCGAGTATTTTTGTTTTATGCTCTGAAATTTATACACCATTCTATAGTAATAAATGACAACAATTTTTAAAAATAATTATTTGAGATAGAGGTTAAATGGAATTTGGAAGGAGTGTCTTGGGTTAGGTTACCCTAGGTTTTCTGTCTACCATAATATGCGGAATAAAGGGTAAAGCTTAAAAAAAATAGTCTGTAATCGCCAAATTAATAAGATGTTTTTGTTTGGTGGTAGGAGGTTCTTCCTCCGTCTGGCTCGCGACCACTATCATGTCAAAGACGAACCGCCAAATATCTTATGATGTGTTCCGGTTCGATGGCATGTAAGCCAGGTTTTCCCCTATCCCACCCATCCTTTCCCCAAAATGTAGTGGCTCCGATAGCGGACTACTACATTGTCCTCCCCTTCCATCTGTATCCTCTAGGTTGGCAACGCATCTACAACGCCTCTGGTGTTGTAGATGTTCATGGGCGAAGGTAACCACTTACCATCAGGTGGTCCTTCCGCTCGTTTGCCATCAGTTATCCATAAAAAAAAAAAAGAAGATGTTTTATTATGAAATACATTTTATTTCAATATAAAATTATAATGAAAATGGGCTATTATCTATTTTTTTATCATTATATATTTTTATTATAATAGCGGCTGACTGTTTGACTTGTAGTTTAGTGCATACAGCACACAAGTCTTCAAGTCAAGTACGTACTTTGTACTTACATTAAGATAGTTGTATAAAAATTGTTTCGATGGCCATATTCATTTCTAATACTGTTTTACCATGATTGTTTTGTCATCAGAACTAAAGATGTATTTAAAATTCAAAAAAAAAATGGGTCAACGATCTTGCATGAGATTTCTAAATAAACAGACACCATCACTACAATTAATAAAATAAAACCTCGTGAAACTATTTAATTCGAAGGTCTCAATGACTCAAAATTTCAACGAAGAGGTGAACAGTATGATTTACTTAAACCACGTTAATTTGTAAATACGTTAGCTATAACACAGTAGTAGGGACTAGCCCGTTTGTAGTGAATGTATGATACGTGGTCTGGGTCTTTATACGACGTAATTTATCCCTTCCATGTTACTTACAGTATACATTTTTTATTCATGAATCTGAAATATGTTATATTAGGTCTAGTATATTAGGTTACTAAGAAGATGTTTGCTATTTTGATAAACTGAGTAAAAAGCTCTTAAAGGACTGTATAAAAGAATAAAATATTCTTCTAACTCTTCTAATTCTAACTGCTAAAAACTTTTGCTAAAAACTGATAACAAAGTAAACATTAGTTTGGAAATTTTCTACTAACTGCACTCTTTTGCGTTGTATCATTTTCATAATGAGTGTGTTCATACTCATTTAAAAATGTATTTCAAGCAAGCAGACGTCGTTTATCAATAAGCACACACATAAACATTAATTATGTATGAATGTCTCATACATGAAATACAATTTACAAGAATATCAAAGTAATACTCAATTTTCAATAGCACTTAAACAGAGTAATAATAACACACTGTAGTAATATCGCTTCTCTCAGATCTCTAACTTAATAGCTCTCGCTAATAAAATTATGACAGCAAGAACCAAGCTGATATTTAATTATTAGTACAGTACTAGAGACCTTTTGAAATTTAATGGAACTTTCGTCAGCTTTGGAGCTTTTGACGAAATATTATATACTTTTATAAGTGATTTGTATTTTATAGTACGCTGACAGAAGTATGGAAATAAACACTATACAGGAAAGCTACTCTAAACATATAATAATATAATATTGTCATTATTCAAGAGATTTATTGTTTAAAGAATTTATTTACTTTAAATAATAACAAAATTATAAACTTTGGTACTTTTAAATGGCTGTAAAGTTGTGTTTTGGAACTTGTATTAGTGTACATATGACCTGTCCATATACTTTGAGTGTAAGTTGAACTTACAATTACGAGTTTTAAAAAAGTTATTAAAATTACTCCACAAATATTATGCATTCTTTCAGTTATCATTAAAATTTATTGTAGGGATTATATTCTAATGATAATGATTCTATTATATACTATATAGGGGCCATCGTAGCGTAGTGGTACAGCGCTTGGCTATAAACGCGACGGTCGTGAGGAACCTCTCATGGAAGAATGATTCTATATAAATTGTTTTAATTTCATCCCCTTGTTAGAAAAAGCTCGCATTTTTTAACACGCAGACGCAATGTTTCGAATTCTTGTGCTGAAAAAACATGTGTTGATGACATGACACTAAGTTCTTTCAACCCACCCTAAGCACACTAAGCAGGAAAAACCATGAAGCTGAAAACAGTACAAAAATTTAAGTATATCTTATGTTACCCAGCTGTTTTTAGTATTCATCCAAATGTCATAACTGACTTCGTGTGGCCTTTTTTTATTTTCAGCGATAGACTCTAATAACATAAATATAACACATGTTTTTCATCTCTTGTCCTTATAAGCTTGGCAAACAATAATAAACAAGGAGTACCTGTACTGGCAGTTTGAGGAGAATATTACTTTGTGAGTACATCACAAGTTGCGATGCATCAGGTGGTAGTTTCAATAAGATCAAGATTCTATAAAAGTTTCAACGAAGCCCGTAAATTCCTTGTATTAGAAGCGTTGCACAGTTTTACGAGGTTTAATAAGTTTTACAAAGATTTTGTTCTCAGGGAAAAATGATGTTGGAACTATACGATTTATTATATCTATAGAATTATTTGACTATATTTGTTAAAGTTTAAAATATTTCACTTAGGGGAAGTGTGTAATACGGATATAATATATGTATAACGATATAATATAGCGATATTATGATCAAACAAAAATTATAAATTAAGTCTATGTATTATTTTCTGACGTGTAATATATAATACTGTCTAGTCTTATCCAGGTCGTGTCGATCGAAATACTCTTTAGTTCGTTATTACTCACACCCATCTACAATCGATGTTTTTTTTTTGACACTCCCACATTCTACCTGGTGTGCCCCCGCGATTTGATACGGACGCCACAACTGTTTGTCATATTTAGTTGTCTAAATTTAATACAGTTATATTTTTTGGATCAATTTATATAATTTTACTTATTAGATATATTACTACTTAGTTAAAATGAGAATTACGTCGATTTGTAGGTTTTACAATTTTGAGGATTATAATTTTTTATATGGATTCGATTATTTATTTATTTTTTTTTATGTAACATTTAGAACAAATCTACAATCGAATTTATATATTAAAAATGTGGTATATAAACACACATAAATAATCAATTACTTATATTGTATTTGGAAAAATAACAAAACTTGATGTTCTTTTTAGCATTTACTTAAAAAAAGAACTTTTTAAATAAAATACAACAGTCAAAATCTGTTATAGTAAACAATTTTGCTAATAAGTTAATTATTTTCGGACCGAAACTAACTAAGCATATTATTATTCTGAAGCAGTCTATCATTCGGAATTAAGCCTTTAGTATTCAGTTTAAGCCTGGCAATTGAAGACTGGTTGATTAGAAGTCCAATCGCATTCACAAATTCTGTTTAGAAAAAAATATAATATTGAAAACTTGGGTATTTTATAATATTTATTTGTAATATAATTTTAAGCAATTTGTTGAAGCGAATGTAAATGTCCTCTACTTTCTATCACAAAATAAAATTACTAAATACCGTCACCATTTAGATGGCTACACCCACTAGCCTAGCTGGTTATATAATCAAAATACCCACTAACTAAATAAATAATGCCTTCTTAAAATTAGAACTTATACTAAGAATATGTATTCATTATGTTTGGCCCCCTACCAGTTGGACCGACGATCTGGTCAAGATCGCCGGAAGCCGCTGGATGCGGGAGGCGCAAGACCGATCGTCATGGAAGTCCTTGGGGGAGGCCTATGGCCAGCAGTGGGCGTCGTACGGCTGAAACGACGATGTATGTCATCCCTGAAAACTTGATCTTTTTTGGATCATTTTAACATATGTTGAAGTAATGTTTGATTTAAATTTGCAAATGATTAATTGCTAAATCCTTGTCCAAATTTATGGTCACTAGACAGTTTTGTTGGTGTGCATAAAAGTGATAAGATTTTTTAAATATTACATTATATTATTGTATTTCAAATAATGGAAGCAAACTTTTACATTTTCCGCCTTAAAATTCAAGTTACTCGGTAAGCCTATAAAGATTTCAGCTCTTCTAAGTCGAAGGTCGTTTGCAAATGCGATACAAGAAAGTCGAAACGAGTGCCTAACGATTCTAGGTCGGCGGAAATGTGCCAGTTATTATTCTATACATGAGCTCGTAATGTAAGGCGCCTTGGCTATGAAGAAAATCATAATTTTATTTGTATATTATCATTAAGAAATATAATGGTTGTAAATGAATACATTGACAAGAGAAATGTTTTAATTCAAATATAATTAATTAAAAATCAGTACGCTAAGTTTAAACATATTATAACTTTGAGTAAAAAATATAAAACATATAAATTTATTGTTTGAAAAATACTAGAAAACATCATAAAATATTAGTTTTATGTATATTTATTAAAGTAGACAACATTTTCCGTCGTCAAATCGTCATTCCGTGTTTTAATCATGATCTTTAAGTAGCAGTGCTTTGTAAAAATTTTACTGCAAAGGATGACGCTAACTACCAAAGTTCAAACAGTACTAAAATGACGCTGTAGCTGTTAATGGGTAGAGTTCTATAACAATACAGTATGCTTAAATACATATTTCTATTATATCCTGGTCGTCCTGACAGGTTCATACTGTGAAAATATTGTATCGACATTGAATCCGGACACGTGTGCAAATTTTCAAACAAATCGAACAACAAAAATCAGCCATAACAGTGTCAAAATAGTGTTGTAAGATTTTCTTCAATAGCTAGATAGATACAAGAGAAGCTAATAAAAGCTTGTTAAAAATGAGCTCAGTCTTACGTATTTCATTTACAATATAGCTTACGGTAAAATTTTATGAGCTTTTGAGTATTAATTAAATGTTATGAGCTGTTAACATAGACTTTTTTTCACTTAGCTTATTATGAACTTACCTCCGCTTAAAGTGCAATTACTTTCGCTACTTTTACTTAAGACTAAATTACATTTATTATTATCTTTTGCGTAAAATTATTAAATATTGTTATTTTTATAGTTTAGTATGAAATATAGACCTAAATTGGAGGGTATAAATATATCCTTTTTTTTTTTAACTTCACGCTGAATCCCGCATGAAGCGGGGTAAGCAGAGGGAACCAGAGAACCTAGTGTTAAGACACTCCATTCTCTTTCAACAACTCCATTCCCCACTTTCCGCCGAATTGAGGCATTGCGTATTGAGTGGCGGAACTCAACGCCGCGCTTTGCCTTGTTACCAAACCCAAGAAATGAAAATACTAAATTTTACATTTCCTGGAGTAAATATAAATATACATTTAAATTCGAAAACTTTTACATCAAATATCATAATAGTTTTTTAAAATATTACAATAAATATTCTTTTATTTTTCCACGCTTTTTGCACGCTCATTTCGGAGGGTTAAAATTGTTAATATTTAATTTTTTTACCTATAAAAATCCTAGAAATTTTCCAAAAAATACACCATTTGGATTTTGCGTGCCATCAGATATAGTGAAGTGTGCCACAGCACCACGTCTATAATGCATATATAATTAAAATATATCTTAATAGTATAGTCACGCTGTTATCATGGCAGTGTTATCTCACGTTATATAATAGAGTGGCTCTTGGGTCACAGTGGATGCAAGAAACGTGCTCTGTATCTTTATGCAACGGGATCCTTTGAAAGCATTTTTCCTGTAACATCAAGAAAAAAGTTAGTATTAGTTTAATAAAATTTCAATTTGTTTTAAAATGTGTAATAAAATAAAGAGCCTATATTTTTTTAGTTTTTTGTTTTAAACTGAATTCAAAAAATCAGAAGGTTCTTCAATTCGACTGTATTTTTATGAGTACCGCATAACATTTTACTGTGTGAACCAATTTCCATGATTCTTTTTTATTTCTTCTGATTCGGTTCCGTTTAAATTTAGTTAGGATTTAACGAGTAATTTTGAGTTATTTTCAATAATATTACTTTAGTGAATGTTATTTGAAGTCGGTTTCCTTTTTTGTTAAAATCCTTAATATGTCATTTATTTTTTAGAAAACTTCTATTTATTTAGAAAGCTTAGTCTTTATCAGCTATTTATCTGTCAATCAATAAGCTATATATCTAGAATAATCAATATTGGTCATGTTTAGTACGAAAATGCAAACAATATAACTTGCATTTTGTTCAAAAAAATGAGAGTTCAAATTCGATTACACCAATAACAAAATATTATAGCTTATATCTTGATATAGACAAATTTATAACAAATTTAACGAAAGTGAAAATATATGCGGAAAAAATATTAACCAATTTCAATTCGTAATACGCACGAGGTTCTGTTAAATTTCGAGCAAGACGCTAGGGCCGCTAATTGCTAGCTCATACTTAAAGGCGAAAACTCGTTTACCGTGGCGAAAATTATCCAGATTTAATGTGAAACTTAATTTACGCAAGTCTCTTGTATTATATTTCTTTAAATCGCGTATTTCACTAGAACTGTTCTTACCATTCCTAGAAAAATGCTAAAGAGGAAAATTTATTCAGTTTGCACCGAGATTATTTATATTCTATCATTTCTCACTGTCTGCGCCATTAAAGTCATTGTTATGAAAATGTAAATATCATGTATAGAAAAAGCGATATTCGTCAAATGGAAATGGAATAATAATTATTTTTCTAAAAAACAACATAGAATAATATATAAACAGCGCTCAGAGACGTTTATTAATTTTTAATCGATATTTAATAGAAGAAATATATTTATATATCAAAAATAAAAAAAGTAAAAATTCATTTCAATGACACATTTAACATATAAATTTCGAAATATTTAAGCGCTATTTATAGAAGTTTATTAATTACTAACCAATATTAAGAGAACGTGAACTCAAAATCAAACAGAAACGTCGGAGCTTTTTCTATTTCCTAAGGATATAAGGAAGGAAATTAATTTCCAGCACTGCTTAGCTCTGCGTCTGAACCATTAATTTAAATCGTCGAAGGAAATTAATACGCTATACGAATGTTATATAAGCGATCATCTGAGTAAGGAGTTCCTATGTGTGAAACTTATGTTACCTACATAATTAAATTTCTTGAATACACGCAATTATTTTTAATATATACATTTATACGTTTTACAAAATTTTATACGTTTTCTAAATATGTTTTTAGTTTTATTTCAGTTTCACGTTTTTCCCACATACCTGGGTAGTCAAGAGAACCCAGTGTCAAGTCATTCCGTTCTTCAATTTCCGAACGAAATGGAGACAATGTTGGTTGAGTGTTGACTCAACGCCACGTTTTATGTTACTAGAGCAAAATGAAAATAATTTCAATATATCGCATGAGGAACAGACTCTCAATTAAACGTGTGTAATAATAGTCAGACGTTATCCCACTACGCCACGACGGCTGCAAAATAATTTAAAAATTATTTATATACAAATTTGTACTTCATTTAGATTTAGAGAATTGAATAGGTAAATACTTTAGGATTTAGTGTATCAAATGGCTTTGAGACTGCTCGTTTAAAATTTAATATCCAATGGCAGCATTTAAATAATAGAGAGTAAAACATTTAATGTGGCCTGGTTGAAACCCTTCCAATATCCTTTTTAGTTGGTCTAAGTCAATTCGTCCTTTATATGATGTCCTTTTTCACAAATTCCCTCATTCTCTTAATATTCAGTACCTGTGTTTGGTCCTCTATATACAATATTAAATTATATATCACTACTTATTGTGTAACATTATTTCTTTTTACCGATTTATCTATCAAAAGGGACATTGGCGAAATGATTTATACTCTACTGAGTAAAATATGTTAATTGTGATGAATATTCCCTTAATCACCTCATCATTCTAAAGAAAAATATCATTCAATTCACATATATGAATGTGTTCGATCACATAGTTAGCCCTTCATACAGTTTCCTTTTCCGTTCAGAGTCCGACGTCTGAATAGCTTTACTTAAAATGTCTACGTAAATCGTTCATGCTTGAATTTAACATTCTTCTATGAATGTAGCTTTTTTATATCTTATCAATTGTTGGGATAATCGTTTTGTTAATATTGATTTAGAATTTTGTAAAAAACATTTTCTTACGATATTAAATTTAATAAGGAAGAATAATATTAACTCATTATTAATATAGTATCTATGTATAAATATGGCTGCTTTTTAAATTAACTATAGTTTAACATATGTATTTTTGTTTCAATAGAATAATAATATTATTGAAACCATATTATTATACTCGTACTATTGAAACGAAAATTGCTCCAATTTTCATTAAGAATTTATGACATTATTTACTTGATGTTGATGAAAGGGAAAGTATTAGAAATATTTTTACCCTAACTTCACATTTTCCCAACTTTTTAATATGTAAGGGCCATCATACGTTAGTGTTAAGATTCAATATAGCCGGCGAAGGACGTGTTACCAAAAAAAATCTATAAGTTTGTTTAAATTGAATTCTTTTATTTCCTATTTTCTTTTATATACTTTAAAAAAATATATATTCACGTAGAAATCATTTTAAATTTGATATTTTATTATTCGTAATATAAAACCAAGGAATGTTTTTATAATTTATTTTATAAATATAAACGTTAAATCTATTACTGTACGGTTCGTTTCGTGTTTATTTGTAGCAATCTATTGTATCTAAGCAGACGATATTTTCTCCCATTTTTTCCTATAAATAGTTAAGATTAAACTTGAAGAAATACAGCCAAATAGTACTTGATTAAAATTAGAAAAAAATCAAATATAATAATTGTCTATTAGGTATAGCAGTGTAAAATAATAATATAGCCAGCTAAATTACGTAACCACATAACACTCATATTACAACTATCGAGTTGTAGGTAGCAAAAACAATTATAAAGCGTTCAGCGTTTACAGGAATAAAAGGCTCGCAATTCAAACGCCACAAATTGTCAGTTAAGTGCATTGTTAACCGCAAGCTTATGAATATTATTCGCGTAGTTTTAAACTGTTAGCGGTTCCATTAAAATATAATATTCTATTGTAGTTTTCAAGGAAACTAAATAACTTGACTTTCTTAATTTGTCATATATTCCTACGGTGTTTAATGCTTAGATACATCTAAGTTACAACTGGGGTATATATTTTGTAACGTGTCATTCATGACTTTGAATTTCTCTTGCAGGCTTGTATAATTAGTAGTAAACCCATTGACGTGTGAATTATATGTCTCCTTAGCATCGTGTATGTCACTTTCAAAAATGATCAAACATGTAGTAGTTAAATATTTTTTTTATTTTATTAATTTAATTAATTAATACATTTCTGATACAATATTATAAAAATGTTGGTTTAATGTTGGTTTTATATTAAAATGTTGGTGTATGCCAATTTTCATAATCCACAGTCCGCATATATTTCATAAAAAGGAATTCAAAGTTTCCTTCACACATATTTATAATAGATTTTTTTTTAACTTCACGCTGTAACCCGCATATAGCAGGGTGGACAGATTGAACCTGAGAACCTAGTGTTAAGACACTCCGTTCTCTTACAACAATTTAGTTCCCCACTATAATAGATTAACTATAACATTACTCTGTTTTGAAAAAATATGCCGATAAGTTGATCTACCAATTTATATACATTAAATAAAATATTCAATCACCAACAATTTGTTTATCGTAGTACTAACATCAAATCCTGTTCAAAGGGAAGGAGGAAATACTGTTAAATATTATTAGTATCACGCTAAAATAGTTTGTCAATACAGGTAAAAATATATAGCACATAAGTGGAGTGGTGTTCGATACTTGTTTTCTAACCAAACGAGAGACGAAAATATTTGAAACATAAGCACCCCTCCTAGCGGAAAAACACTTTATGTGTGCTGTGATAATAGAATCTTCAAAAATTATATTTTTTCATATATAATCTTATTAAAAGTATGCAAGAGGTTTACTAGACGCTAAAAAGATTTTCTCTCTTTCGATGGAACAAGAAGTCGCGCAAATAGTTGGGCAATTTTATGTTACTTTATTTCTTCAATACTACAAGAACAAATGGATAAATCAACTAAAATTCTAACACAAGAACCATCTAATTTCGATCACAAGAACAAATTTCAAAAACTGTGTGTTTAAAAAACTTTAAAAGCAATTTTCATAATAACGGTTCAATGTTATACAATCTCCTTACTCTGATCTTTGGTAAGTGCCTATTACTTTTTATGTTTTAATTTCGCTTTAAATAAATACGTAGCCAGTGCTTTTTTCATTTCAGGAAATCTTAAATATTTAGTAAATTTATGAAGGAAAAACAAAACAACGCTATATGAAAATAATACTGTAATAGAATGAAGTAACGTGCAGATGTGCGCTGTAGTCAGCAGTACATAAAATTAGGAAAGTGTCGTAGTAATGACTACAAGTTTTTATATTTTTTTATTAATCGGTATTAAAAATACAATTTATCCGCTCACCGTGGCCCTCATAGTTTAGAAATATTTACTATTTTCAATTTCCATATAATTTTCTTTCGAATTTAATAGTTTCTATGATCTGCTGACTAACATCTTACAAGTTTATTTCAATAAATGTGGGAAGCAGAGTGACTCGAGGTTCTCTCTGTCGACTCTACACAATATGAGCATATAAAAAGTAGCTTACTTAACTTTATTGAAGCGTAACAAGAAAAGCTTTTTAGCGCTCCATCTGTGTCTCATCCCATCGTTTTGTTTATGTTTGTGCTATCACCAGGCTTTCTATGTGTGTATGTGTTAACTTAAAGTGAAACACCATATACTCAGGACCCCTTAAAATGGAATCTAATAATATAATTGTCCAAGCGTATATAAATAAAATAAAAAAAATCATAATAAAATATTTTGATTAAATAAATATTATCTAAGAAAATTGTTGTAAAAGTTCTTCTTCTTTATTATATTAAAAGGTAATAAATTTCTTACGTATACTTAACAAAATATAGATATAGGCGTGAGTATATTGAGCATGCGAGTGAACGACAAAGTTGTGGATTATGTACTAGTTTGTATTTTACTAGTAGTTCCAAGTTTCACAAGTCCATAACTCTCAGGTTGTGGACATATGCCACCACTATGAATATGAAGTTAACTAAACTTAATAATTAGGTAATTGTGTAAGAGATAACCTTATTTTATACAGCACTGTGTATGGCCACAAACCTGCTAGGTAATTTTCATGGTGACTTACTTTAGACAAGCATAGAGAACTTTTCGTAATATATTCGTAAGATAATATAAGTATACGAAGTTTAATTTTGACATATATTTTTTAACAAATTTGTTGTAGTTCTTATTTATTATCATATACATGATACGATACACATCATTTATTCTATGGTAAAAAAAATATGTTTCTTAAACCTTTCTGGCTGTTACTTCTAATATTAAAAAAATCGAGAAAAATATATGAAATACTGAACGATTGAACCGATGGATACTGTAAAAAAAAACAATTTAAATAGTCATTTTCAAATACTTAAATTCGAAACGAACTTATCTTTGCTGCTTCCAGACAAGAAATATAATAAATAATTAATTTATTATACATTTACATGAGCTATTAATATAAATACTTTGTAATTTAATTTTATATAATAGCTATATTATATTAGTTATAATACCACCACAACAGAAAGCAAAGTGTAATTTCAGGATAGATTTCATGGAACACAGCCAGAAACACTGCGGTTACATCACGTCACATTCAATGCCGCTAAATAATAAACAGACGAGCGTTTCTGTCATATTTTAGACATCATTTTTTGAAGTAATACGACATTTATTAAAATCCCAGCTTTGCTAAAAGCTGTTAAGGAAAATTTTTGTTTTAAAATAAAATGAATGAGAAAAATAGCAGGTGAATTTTTTATTCTATTTGATGTTTATAGTATTAAAAGTAGATTGAAATTTACTATGAATCTAAATGAATTTAATATATTATATTTTTCTCCCTAATTCAGTTTCAACAAAGCTATATTGTAACATATTTTTTTTATATGACAATTTTAAAAAATATTGTAAGTTATAATACTTCATATAATAAGTGCTTAATAAACTCATGGTTTTGTGACCATCGCAACGCAGTACAAAGACAACTGTAAACAAGATGGTTCGTTTAATAGCAATGCACTACGTTGAGTTTAGCCACTCAACACGTAATACCTACAAAGTGAGGAATGGAGTGTCTTAACATTAGGTTTTCATCCGTGAGCCCTAAAATCGTGAAACTATTTTTTTATATCAAAAATAATAATTTAGATGTATACTTAATACTAACCTTAATTAATTGTAATGTAATTACGATATAGTAGGTATATAAATGAATACACAAAATGTATTTCAAAAGAAACTAGAGCATTAGACGCAAACTACTCGCATATAACTTTCGAGACCATTAAAACAAGTTTATAACTGTTTAGGTTCGTGATAAAATCCTAGAAAACTTTGTATATAAATAACCTTTGTTTACATGCCAAGTATTCGTATCTCCAAACACTATCCGTCAATGTCACTACCGTGATTCACTCTGAGTAAATAGACCCTTTGAGAGCCACTGGCATACAACACAAGGCTTTGTTCGAACATACCTTGAGCGTCAGCGCGGAAATGTCTTGAGAATTTCTCAATAAATACAATTTAATTCTAAAAAGATTACTATAGTATTGTGCGAAATAAGTCATCGTGGCACATTTGGTACGTAATGATTGATTATGGGCTTAAATTCTAGTCGAACGCCTGTCGTGGCGCAGAGGCACAAGCGCGCTACTGTAAGCGCGACAGGTTGTGTGTTTGATTCCCACTCCAGGAAATGGAATTTTCATTTCCTGGGTTTGGTAACAAGGCAAAGCGCGGCGTTGAGTTACGCCACTCAGCACGCAATGCCTCAAATCGGCGGAAAGTTGGGAACGGAATTGTGGTAAGAGAACGGAGTGTCTTAACACTAGGTTCTCAGGTTCCTTCTGCCTACCCTGCTATATGCGGGATACAGTGTGAAGTTAAAAAAACAAAAATCTAGTCGAAAGAATATTTTAAACATATATTTATTATGTCTCTCCGGTAAAGTGCAGTGTAGCGTTAAAATCAAGTATCCAGTGAACAATGTTAGAATGGTCAGTAAGTAAAAATTGAAAAGATTAACTATATATTGCTTACAAAAATAAATATTTTAACTTAGCTTTTATTATTTTGCAACATACTATATTTTTATTTAGAGCCGTCCCACTTTTATAAGCTTGCTTCGACAGGAACGTAGCGTGCTGGATCTCCAAATCTAACACTACGGATAAATAAATAAGTATTTCACAAAGAAAATACAACGTAAACTTACATAGCGAGTCTTTTTGAAATAAACTTAATATTTTATATTAATAAATAAAGGGAAAAATTTCAACTCCTTACAAAAAAATCTACGCAATCTACGAAAGAGTAAAAGAATAAAATTGAATGCATCGTAGTGCATTTCTTTAATACTTGTATTATTTATCTTTACATTTTTTATTAGAAAAAATCTTATCTCTATATTTTAAAAAATTTATTCAGAGTTATTTTCAGATTTTTTTAATTACATATGAGCATTACATAATAGAACACTACAAATAAATGCAGTTTCCATAGCTTACTAATAAAAAGAAAATATCTTCTTCTCTTTTTCCCTACGGCCAAAATTTTACTATATGATCATAGCATTTTCTTATTTTTTAGAATAAATTTATATATACACAAAGATCGTGGCAGTGACACAGCGTCTGACTGTAAACTCAATGTGTGTAGGTTCAATCGAACAATCCCCCAATCGTGGAAATATTATATTTCCGTTATTTTGATTTTCATCTCTAAGAAGACATAATGCGGCGTTGAGCTCCGCAAACAACAACAACAAATTTGAACGGGATGAATGAGATTCTCTGTCTACCCTGATATGTAAGATTAAGCGCGAAGCTAAGAAAAAACATATAAAATTAATCAACAAAAATAGTGACATTTAAAGTAAAATCATTATTGGTAGTATCATAGTAGAGCAGAGGCGGTCTAATGGCTGCCCGTAATGTCCACACTATCACTCAATCTCGAAATCTGTCCGCCTTTTTGGAAACATCATATGCTTTTTCTCTTCAATATTTCCTTTTACGCTTCTAATAATTTGTTGAAGCTAGTGAAAGTGTACGTAATTCATTTGTTAGGTAAGAGAAAAGTTTATTTGTCAATTTGAATATTTACATGTTAATTACTTAAACACATGAAAGAGTCTATAATTATATGTACACATATAAACACAACTATAGCTTAGCGTAGGCAGAGGGACCTAAGAACCTAGTGTTAAGACATTCCGTTCCTCACTTGAGGTATTGCGTGCGGAGTGGCGGAAATTAACACCGTGCTTTTCCTTGTTACCAAACCCTGGAGTGGGAATCGAACCCATAACCTGTCGTGTCTGCGCCGCGAAAGGCGTTTACTATAATAAATTATAATCGGTTTACTAAAACAAAAAAATAAGGACATGTGTAATTTCCTATTTTAATAAGATATATATTTTTATATTTAAAAACAACTTTAATTTCATTTCATTCGCACAACGCTAAAAACAATTAAGCAGAGAAAAGTTTTATATAATAAAATATCGTGATACGTGGAATAATTTTTAAGCGACGTTAAACGAATGCGGCGAAATCCTTCCTCTCAAAGTAACATAATCTCGTGGCATTAACAACGCGGACATGTTTAACTTGGCGTAATAACTTCGTACAAGTTTTCAATTTAAAGCTGAGAGTTAAGCCAATTTTAATTATCATTGTTAACCAACGCTTCATTTATGAGACGATTGTTAGCTACAGTTTTCAGCGCACACAATGTAATTTTATTATAGTATGTCATTCTGAAGTGATGTACCTACTTTAGGCAAGTAACTATTAAGGCCACCTCACCATTAACTTTGATGTTTACTTTTCATGTTGCTAATAATAGATTAAAACCAATTTGTGCAGTTTCTTTTTACAATAATTAACCAACCCAATTAATATTTTCCATAAATGCTTTATAAACAGAATTTACTGGTCCCCTTGATAAATATACAAATTTATATAAATTAATACCTTTAAGCATATATATAATATAATGAGCATAAAAACCTTCTAAATATCATCAAACATGTAAAAATTCGCAGAAATATGCATTTCGAAAAAAGGAAGTTATCCTATTTTGGAAATATTCACAGTACGTATTAAAAAACAGAACCACTACAACATATTTTACAAGTACCTCTTATATCGAAAAGTACTCGTTATTAGGAAAATCGTTTATTCTGCAAGAAACAAACCATAATATGAATGTATGCTTATCATAATTTCAAACAAAACAAGCTTTTACTTTAGACATGTTATACATTCAGATCTTTGCTCAGAGACCATAAAATTTTCGCACATTCTCATTTTAACCGTTAAAACTTTGTACTCGTGCTTTCCTTCCGTCACATTACCTCTACTTTTCCTGTGTACTGAAACATGTATGTAGTATAAAGCACCTGAGTTATATAATGGTATTTAAATATATCATATGCTAATAATTAATTTAATTTGTGTGGATATGGATATTTATAAGTATACACTTATTTACACAATTTTATCATAGATCAATTTTAGAATGTCTAAAATTGAAAAATAATTATATTTTTAGTTTTTTTAATATTTAAATTTGTAGATACATATATACATCAAAGCATACAAATTGATGTTTATTTCAATCATTTACTTACTATAGTATTAAAAGTAAACGATAAAGAAAAAATAGCACTTTACATAATCATGTCTTTATATAAAATTTAAAATAAATTTTCAGCCCGGTTTGTAAGAATAGACGAGTACTCTTAACCTAGAGCTTTAAGTGACAAAGAGCGGCCAAAAATTTTCAGCCAACAGTATTGTATATATTTTAAAATAATAAATTATTCTACAATATTTTTATCGCTTAATTGCGTCATACAGAGACTAACTGATATCGGCTATAGTCATAGTTTTTAACAGACATTACAAAGTACTTCTTAAGGAATCAATAAAATATTAAGTGAGGGAACCTGATAACAAAATTCTATGAAACACATATCGAGAGACTTCGAGACACTCTGTTCGCCACTTTTCGCCCAAATTCTTGACATTTGCATGTCATGTGGTGGAACTCAATGCCGCGCTTTGTCTTGCCTAAGCAAAGAAATGAAATTATTATATTTAATAATCATGATTATAGTTAATAATTATTTTGCCAAGTGGGAATCGAACTCGCAACCAAGGGCGTTTACAGTCAGTCGCTCTTATATGCAGTACAATTTGTATTTTATATACTGTTTCATTGTGAAAGTATCGAACAAAGAAATGAAAATTACATTATTATAAGTTGTTTGTATGAAGACACACAATACCCTTTTATATTTCCAATATTTCAGAAGCCTTGTAAGATTGCACTTCTCTCTAATACAGGGATTCTATGGTTTACACTGAAATTTTATAGAATCTCAAGTTTATTCCTACGTGTAAAATAAAAATATATGGATTCTATTACACTACGAAAACTTTATTACACACATGTATAATATTACATAAAGTAAAGAAGCATTTATGGATATAAATGCTTATTAATAGGCCAATATCTTAATTCATAGAAAATATTAATTAGTACTTAAATTAAATGAAAAGAAAAACGCCTGTAGTGGCGCAGAGGCACAAGCGTGTGACTGTAAGCGCGACAGGTTGTGGGTTCGATTTCCACTCCAGGAAATGAGATTTTTCATTTCCTGGGTTTGGTAACAAGGCAAAGCGCGGCGTTGAGTTCAGCCACTCAGCACGCAATGCCTCGGTTCGGCGGAAATAGGGGAACGGAGTGTCTTAACACAAGGTTCCCTCTGCCTACCCTGATATAAGCGGGATACAGCGTGAAGCTATGAAAAACAATATTTAGCTTTTATTATAAAGCCTAATTTAATATTTTTCTATCATGAACTTTTCTTGCAATAAAACGGATTCGAAAACGTTAGTTAGTTGGACAATTATTTTTATTTGGTCGCTTAATCGATAAAATAGATTACATATATTTCATATTTATTTTTAAGCGTTAAACAGCCGAGTACGCAAAGCGAAGTTGGTGTTATTATAATATTAATATATTGGCGGATCTCAGTGCCGCAGTTTGTCTCTCCAGAGCGGGAAGAATCAAAATAATTTAAATATAAATATTCCTAGGTGTCGAACCTACGACCGCCGCGTTCACAATAAGGCTTATCCAATCGCGATTATTTGTGTCAATCGTCACGTGTAACGGCTAACACTAGAATACAAAAAAAATACTTCCACACAAGAACAACGTTTTTATATAATAGAACGAAACTTACATGCTATACAAAAACAAATACTATGAAAACATAGATTGTTTTTCTGGAAATAGGATATGTTCATAAAAGATATGAACGATGCAAATGAAATGTTATAGTTTGCGACTGTATTTCCGTTATTTGAATTGTAGCCAAACTTATTTGTACGAAATTATACGTGTTCGCAAACAATTTCGTTTGTACAGTATAACAAACCTTCAAACATTTTTTGTAAGCATGTCTGTGTCTGTCTGTGTGTCTGTAAGGATAATCGGAAAAAGTTTTATTTTTTATCATACGTTCACGTACGTACGTCCATTTATTTCAATGTTCATTTTAGTACATATCAGATATTTTTTATGATATAACAAAATGAAATACAAATGTTGTTTTGTAAAATTTTATTTATCACTAGCTGTATCCCGCAATTTCGTTTGCAAGGAGCAGAATGCTGCGATGGCTCAACTCGCCCGCGTAGAGTATAAAAGTTAAAACCCCTCGTTTCAGAGAAATTTCAAGAAACTCTCGTCCAGTAGACGCCTGTACGTAGTCTGTCAGTCATTCAGAAACGTAAGCGATTTATATTATATTAAAATTGTAATATCTTCTAAGATGTTCATTGACATTAAGTGATGTCAAAGACAATTTTGTTCACAATTAAATACTCTTAATCAACAACACATTTATTTGGATAAAGATTAATATTATTACGTTGATACAATTCTTAACAAATAATGCACTAATTTCGACCAAATTTGATTACCATATAAACGGTTCTAGTGCGTTAATCTTAAAAGATAGGCATATACTAACGCGGACATTTTTTTAGATCATTTCAAGAGGAATAATTATTTCATACATATATTATTAGTATTTTGAACCGTTTTCGCAGCGCATGCAACGGAAGCCCTCAAGGATGAATAATTTTCCCCTTTTTTTTCACATTTTCCATTATTTCTTTGCTCCTAATAGTTGCAGCGTGAGGTTATATAGCCTAAAGCCTTCCTCGATAAAAAGTCTATTGAACACAAAAAGTATTTTTACAATTCAAACCAGTAGTTCCTGAGATTAGCGCGTTCAAACAAATAAAGAAACAAACAAACAAACAAACTCTTCAGCTTTATATATTAGTATAGATTTAGTAGCTTCATAGAAAGGCTTGAAAGAAATTACAAATTATATTATTATTTATACATACATAGCTTCACGCTGTATCCCGCATATAGCAGGGTAGGCAGGGGGAACCTAGTTTTAAGATACTCCGTTCCCTACTTTCCGACTACAGTCTGAAACTGCCTCACCGTACTACGATGGACATCATATTTCGAAATGAATTTATTCTTGTTGACTACTTTATGAGTAACGCATCGTGAACCTTAAATAATATTCTCACACAATAGATCTTTAGGGACAAAAAACAAGCCATCCAAAAGAAAAAAGTGTAATTTCGTATTTCTGATGATTCACGCAACACCATTAATAAATATTTACTTACTATACTGAGAGGTAAAAACATAAAATTTGTGCAAATTGTGACAAATTGCTGTGACTGGAACATAATTTAGATGAATATGGTTATTAGAGAAATTTAGAATACTAATAATCATGAATACATTAGGAATAATGTTGTAATATTTTTTATAAAAACATTTTTACGTCTACTTTCCTTAAATTAATTTATGTCCATTTCAAATGCCTTTTTTTAAACAAAGTAGATGTCTGACTGTTCATTTCTCTCTCTGCACTCGCTCTGACAGAACAAAACGCGGGGTTAAGTTCCGCCGCTTAACATGCAGTGTCTCGAATTTGGAGAGCGATATACAGAGTATTTGACACTGGGTTCTAAATAAAACTGTAACTGTCTAATATCGATTTAGAAACTTATTACAAAATATCGAGTTTTATACATTATATCCGAAATATTTTATTTAATATTTCCTCAAACACGCTTTAAAATATATTCTACATTCTTTTTGTTTTTATTTAAAATATTAATGAGGCTATTTAATATTTTATTATTCAGTACATACAAAAAAATAAAATATATATATATTTTTTTTTTAACTTCACGCTGTAACCCGCATATAGCAGGGTAGACAGAGGGAACCTGAGAACCTAGTGTTAAGACACTCCGTTTTCTTACAACAATTTTGTTCGCCACTGCCGAATTGAGGCATTGCGTGCTGAGTGGCGAAATTCAACGCCGCGCTTTTGCCTTATTACCAAACCCAGGAAATGAAAATACTAACATTTCCTGGAGTGGGAATCGAACCCACAACCTGTCGCGTTTACAGTCGCACGCTTGTGCCTCTGCACCACGACAGGCGTTTATAAAAATAATACAATAGATAAAATATTATTTTTTCAAAATAGTCACATGTTGCGTAAATTCAATTGTGACATTGTGTTCTTAATGAAAATCTTTTTATTCTGTTACACATTATGTTTTGATTTTCCGTAACGTACTTAAATAGGCTTTCGTCATCTTTTGTGTTCGAATCAACAGCGTTCTGCCCTTCAAATATTAAGGAATAGACCCTCGCAAGGGGATTTCTCGCCAAGCAAAAGGTTCATAATGATTTATGTCTTCTTCGTATACAAAAAGAAAACTTTTTTTTGTTTTTACAGCTAATCTTTATTGATTTAATACCATATATAGTGTATGTTATATATATTTACTTTATTTATTTTTTTAACTTATACCTAGTTAATCTCTATCGGAAATATCTCAAATGCAAGCTTGGCCCCTAGTACAGAAAGCGGCAAATGTCTGTGTTTAGTATTACCAAGGGCTCCGGAGAGCAATAAAAAAAAAAATCTGGTCCATTTCATAAAAAAAGATGTCATAAAACAAACGCCTTCTTATTTTTATCCTCTTTTAACCCATGCCATTTTCGGTATATATTTTCAGTGGAATGATGGAAGCTTTCGTGTTTTCTATTTTGAATGCAATACGCTAATTTTGAGTAATAAGTTTCTCATAAAATTGATCGAGTGCATTGTGAGGTTGGCGGCCTCGGATCTAACTTTACAAAAATACCGGATTAATTAAAATTATTTGCCACAAAGTACTATATACCATCAAAACTTTTGTTAGGTGGTAGGAGGTTCTCGTCCGACTCGCTCGCTAATCTCACTATCATCAAAGACGAACCGCCGCCGCCAGTCATCTAATGATGTGTTCCTGGTTCGATGGCATGTCAGATTTTCCCCTTTCCCACCCATCCTTTTCTTCAAAATGTGGTGGTTGTTCTGATAGTGGATCACTACATTGTCCCCCTTCCATCAGTATCCTCTAGAAATATAACTCACTCACAACATCTCTGGTGTTGTAGATGCCCATGGGCGAAGGTAACCACTTTACCATCAGGTGGTCCTTCTGCTCGTTTGCCGTCCGTTATCAATAAAAAAAAAAAAAAAGGCCTCGATCTAACTTTACAAAATACCGATTAATAAAATTATTTGCCACAAAGTAATTATATACCATCAAAAACACAAATATGAAAATGGAAGTTAAGTTTAATATTAGGAATATAAGTGCTTGTCGATTTTTTTCAACAAAAAATTGAAGTAAATAAAACAGTTCTGAAACTTTTTAAGTAAGTAAATAAATTTAAACTTACACTTTGACTTAGCGAAGTGTTTGGCAGATATTTAGATAGATACCATACAAAATTATTAAAACAATCGTTTGATATGAAGAAGATAATTTTATTAAATAAATAAGATAAGAATACATAAATATATTTTTATGTTTCAATCCTATATTCGTAATATAATTTATTTCTGAAAGCTACCCAAGTCAAGCACAGTTCTTTAATTTATTATGGAGAAGGAATCTCGATGGTGGACGAGACCCTACTTAATGGTGTCAGTGAGAGAACCGTCGCAGAAAAGCGCAACTAAAATTATTGGGTACGGGTCCGTTTAAATCAAATCTGTCCATCTCTTATCCACCTGTGTTCAATGCACAATGTAATTTCATAACACAAACCATTAGAATTACGGAAACTTCTATAGTTAAAATGTGTACCCAAATTAACTGAAGGTAAGACATGTTTCTTAAATAAGCGTTTCTTAAGTTAAAGTCTGTGGTGGGCAATATCACTAGTAAAATTCGAAACAAATTTTAAAAATGAAATGAAATGCAGATCTTTGTCATTTTTTTGAATGAAAACTTTTCTTAACTATCATCATTACAATTTTACACTTTTCGATTATTATATAAGGCTTATGATATTTACGTAACAAACGATTTACGAAATTTGAGACCAATGCCATCTGGAACGAAGTGCAACATTTAAAATTTATCTTTCACCGATTTAAAGACAATTAAAGAGACCGATGTGAAGTAAAGGCAGTCCAACAATATTTATTTCTCTAAAAATTTTGAAAATGGCAACCATTATATTAATGAGGCTTGAAATTAGGCTTGAACGAAGAATGTATTAATGAGCGCAAAAAGTCAGTTTTTAAAAATTGTATAGCGAAAATGAGAATTTATAGTACCTAATTTGTTCTAATTATCCCAAAATATTTAATTTGGTTTTTTGCAGTTTCTTTAAAAGTTTTTTCTGTTTGGTGGTAGGAGGTTCGCCTCCGTCTGCCTGCGACCACTATCATGTCAAAGACGAACCGCCAAATATTCTATGATGTGTTCCGGTTCGATGGCATGTAAGCCAGGTTTTCCCTTCCCAACCATATCCTTTCCCCCAAAATGTGGTGGTTCCGATAGCGGACTACCACATTATCCTCCCTTTCCATCTGTATCCTCTAGGTTGGCAACGCATCTAAAGTACATCCTGGTGCTGTAGATGCTTATGGGCTAGCTGCAACCACTTACCATCAGGCGGTCCTTCCGCCTGCTCTGCCATCCGGTATCCATAAAAAAAAAAAAAAAGTTTTATATTTTAACACATAAATTCTCTCTCGATATATTATTGCGAAATTATATTAAAACTTTATAGTCAGTGCATGATATTCTTGATGTATAATATAGTTTTATATTTTTTGTTGAGTTTGTTTAAATCTATTGAGTAGTTTTTAAGGTGCACAATAACAAACATCCATCCTCATCCTAGCAAACTTTCTATAATTTATAATATAATAGGGTTGTTCTGTTACTAAAAGGTTGTTGTAACTAAAATATTTCTTTTATATAAATGAACGCCATTATAGAAGCGTAACTACTTGTGGCAAAAGAAAACATAAGTTTCCAGTAGACTGCATTGCGGAAAAACTGAATAGCCAGTAGGTATTCGACTATTAAGTTCTATTTTCTTCGTATTTATAATAGCCGTAGGAAGGATTAGTCTGAACTGAACTGCTACTAAATATATTAATTGATTTTGAAGCTACGAAGCGATTTTCAATATATTATTAGTAAATTAAATTATTACTTTTTTTTTTATTTTTTTTATGGATAACGGATGGCAAACGAGCAGAAGGACCACCTGATGGTAAGTGGATACCTTCGCCCATGAACATCTACAACACCAGAGATGTTGTAGATGCGTTGCCAACATAGAGGATACAGATGGAAGAGGAGGACAATGTAGTATTCCGTTTTCGGAACCACCACATTTTGGGGAAAGGATGGGTGGGAATGGGAAAACCTGGCTTACATGCCATCGAACCGGAACACATCATAAGATATTTGGCGGTTCGTCTTTGACATGATAGTGGTCGCGAGCCAGACGCAGGACGAACCTCCTACCACCAAACAAAATACTTTTTATTATATTTGAGTTTGTTATATATATTTTTCTAACTTAGGCATATCATTTTTTTAAATCCATTATATCCGTGACGGCAAAGTAGTGGGTATTACTTAAAGTACAAAAATATTAATTAACATTATTTCGAAGGTTTTCTAAATACGATTATTAATAAAACTGCAAGTTTTTATTAATCAATTTATTTCCTTTTTTCTGCAAAATTAACATTTACACATCAATACCTTACTTTTCACAAATAAATAATAACATCATGGAACTTACTTAGGTATATCTTTATATGAATTCAAACAGTCTTTGTCGTTATTTAAATTGTATGAGAAAAACATAGAAAATAATTGATAAACATCTTTGGCACAAAAATCTAGGAATTAGAATTCTAAGATAAATATTTTTATTACAATTTGAGTATTAACATTTTTATTCCAAAACAATCGTAGTTTTATATTTTAATGTAAAATATTTTTTTTTAAATCTGCATAAAATCATTTGTAAGCATTTAAACATGTAAATTTCTTTTAAAGCCGTTATTATAACTATGTTATGGAACTGTTAAAATCAAATTATTTGTTTATACATGACCATTATATCAAAAGTATAAGATACTAACAGAACTATCAATAAGTTATGAATCACGAAACTTCGACTAACATTTATTTTAGTCCTTATATATTACAAAAAATACAAAATGTACTATAGACGAACTTCTATAGTCGTACCTCACTATGTCTACAATATTCACAATATGTAACGCAAATAAATCTGAATTCAATAAACATGTTCATAAAATGACTTTTTATCATAAATGTGAATCTATTTGAGTAAGTAAATATTACATTTTAACGGTGCTAGTATAGTTTACAAAATATAGACCTGATCCTACTGGTCCACATACTTACACTTACGAATAAAAAATTATAACAGTTTCTACTTATTTAACAATCTACTTTACTTACAAACACGAGTCCGCTCATTTTTACACATACACATTGAAGAAGTATCTACATGTACTATATTCACTGCTTTATGAAAAGTCACTTTTGGTAATCATCGTGTCAATGTTACTTCAGTATCACTAGAACTCCTAGAACTTTCTTTAATAACATCAAGTTCTCTATTAGAAAGAGATGAATTTCGAGAAAACTTGTGAGCAACACCATATTCACATTTGTCATCAAAGTTATCATGAACACAACCGTTATAGTCTTTTGGCTCGTCAGAGTCGTCTTCTACTATATCATTAACCTCTACTTCCAATAAATTATCATTCTCCTTTATTCCATAAGAATGGAAATTCCTTTCCTGGCTCAAACTACGTATTCGATCAAGATTATGTTCTATATCGGGCATATTATCATCGTCTGTGCAAGGAGAGTCATCAAATTTCCATTTTATATTTGAATTAAAATGTTCTACACCAGGATACATACTTATACTGTTACTTCTATGCCCGAAAACCGGACAGTTTCGGAACTCTCACAAATCTGGATGCCTTCCATTACATATTTTGTTGAAGTTGCCTTCATCCAAACTTAGATTAGAACGAGAACGGCCACATTCAAGGCCAGACTTGAAAAGACAGAAATCTGAACTTTTTAATCTACATTGTCTTGAGCAATGTTCTATATGGAATGCAGATCTATCTAACTGCCTATAATCGGTAGGACCATAACCATCAAAAAATCTTGAAGCATGTTTACACGTTGGATAACCTTTAAATGATCCACTGCATCGCATAGGATCTCTATGACAGGCTTTTTGAATAGCATGTAAAGAGTTTGATGATACGGTACGCTCTAATATTTCCCCCCAATATTTTTCCCCTAGACCCTCAAACTCTCCTTTTGAATGTAATCCATCTGACGTTATTGGGGATCCACAGCAGCCAGCAGATTTTTCAAAACTATGAAAAGATTTCGTTCTTCGACAACATACCTGATAAAAAATGCAAGTCGTTGTTATATAATAACAATATACAATTGAACGACAATATTACTTAGTACTTACATAATACTGAATGAGCTCGTTACTTATTCTTCTAAAGTGACTATTCAAAAGCCAATATAGAAAAGGATTCCAGAAACTGTCACTTAAGGCTAACCATGTAACAAGGAAATCTAATGTTGGCGGCACCTATTTAAAAAAAATATTTCATTATCTTTTATAATAAAATCACAAATTGTATATTGTGAAATGTATTACATTGTATCATTGTATAAAAATATAATTATATGTACCTTGCAACCAGTACATGCCGCTACTACTTCTTGGATAGTGGCCGGAGTGACCATTACAATAAATCCTAAAGACATTGCAGCCATTGTACGGGATGTGCTCACGCTATGCGGCCTTACTGGTGTTTGTATTTGCTATAAGAAAAATGAAAATTAAGACTACTAAAAATTATAAAAACTATATAAAAAAATATACTCACAATAGTTTCTATTTCATTATGATTTTTAGGGCAAGATAATGGAACTCCATTATGCCTAGGTTCTTGACTACATTTATTTCTTGTTTTACTAACATGAAATCCTGACCCGTAGCAATACATTAACGCCATTGTTGTAGGAAAATAGTATGCACAACATGCTAAAATTCTGAAAAAGTGACAAATAGTTGAGTGAAATGAAATAATTATAATTCATCTATATATAAATAGGTACGCAAAAACTTTGGATCCCTTTTTACAAAAATTACACGGTCTGAGGAGCCTAAAACTTGGCACACTTATAGTTTATATAGAGAAGGAGTGCAGAATGCTAATATATTTTTTAAAAATGCATAAAAAGTTACACACACTTCCATTATTTGACATCCATGTATGTATATGTGTATTTGACATAAACTGGCATATAAGTCACTACATAATGCGTTATTAACGCATCTAAGCGGACACTAATATATTCAGATATGTATTTAAAAAAATAATGAAGTGTATTATGGGGGCCGAGCCGCATAAATCGATGGATGTGAAATCGAATCAGTATATAATTTCAGTTTGTTCTGCATGTTTTAATCGGTTAATGTTCTTTTAAAAATATTTCTATACTTCCTCTTTATCTAATTTAATATATAAAGATTTTCATACGTTTAAAGAACTCATGAATTAACATTCTATTATGATCTGCCCACCTGAAGGCAATTCTACTGTGAAATACATCACATGCCATTAGTCCTGTTGAATTGAAGTAATATCCAGATCGTGGTAGGACCATTATCGCAAACAACGACACAGACAATATCCAAGTAACGCTGATAACAAGGACACAACCCTGTAACAAAATTGCAATACTTAACTTAAAAATATACAGCAACGTTTATGATAAACAATTTTTATATATGGGCATTATTAGAATTTATCTTAAATCTATAAATATTAATAAAGTTAATATATAATTAACTAGCTTTCCGCCCGCGGCTTCGCCCGCGTGGAATTCGGCTATATCGCGCGACGTATAAGGAGTAGCCTATAGACTTTCCCAATGTCTAGATTATTTGTCAAAAAAATATATAAAAAATAAAAATATTTTTTTATAAAAAAAAATTTCGCGTTAAAAAATATCCTATGACCTTTCCCAAGTTCAGTTCTACCTTCACACTGAATTTCATTAAAATCGGTTCAGTGGCTTAGGCGTGAAAGCGTAACAGACAGACAGATACAGTTAATTTCGCATTTATAATATAAGTAAGGATTACACCAACTTTATATCTTATATTTTATCACCAGCTGACAATTTTCTTAATAAATAACAATACAGAACACAAAATGAAAACGCATTAAATAAATAAGCATTTTGATTAATGAATTGTCTCTCAAAGAAAATGTACATAATCTAAAAGATCAAAGCAATCATTGTGTTCGTTTGTATTTTAAATACATTTAAATTCTAGTAGCAAGAACTTCTTAAGCGACTTAAAGAAGATTTCAGTGCAGTAAGGTGTTATTAAGCAAAGCCGTCTTTGAATAAAAGTTTGAGTTTTCTGGATTTGGAATTGTAAGAATAGAGATTGTTTTCGTTAATGGAAAAACGTTCTTACATTAAAATATTTAATATACATAAACTTACCTTTTTACTGGAATGTTTCTGATACGTATTGGGATGCAATAAGTATAAATATCTGTCTATGGCCATACAAACTAGAATAATAGCACTTTGTTGACTGACAGCTCCTCTTAAAAGTGCCTGTAATGATAAATCTGGTAACTTTACAAGAAATTTTACTTAACAAAATAGTTACTATAAAGATCGAGTCATTTTATTATAATAACATTATGATGACGCTACGACAACGCTATAAAATTAAATTTTCCTGCTTGGTCACTACGTAACTTTAAATTCTTTACAAAATTGTTATAAATTTCTTGACGATCATCATAGGGTTTACTTGTAATTTACAGAGATATTCTTCCTGAATCATTTAAGCTATCATGAGTCATTTATTATCTTTATAATAATAATAAAAAATATTTTAAAAATGTTATCAAGTGCTTTATTCCAAATTTCAATTCTAACATTGTCAGAAAAGATTAACGATGTTTGTTACACAACAACAATTATATATCAAGCTCATAATTTATTATATAAGCATATCTGGGTAGACAAAGATAACCTTCTGTCTGTCAATACATTTCCTCCCGAATTTTGCTAGTTGAGTGGCAGAACTTGCCATAATCTAAATCTATATAGAATCTTACAAGAACGGAAGAAATTTAAAAATAATAAATTCATGAACAAGGATCAAATTCTCAACTATCGTGTGTACAGTCATATGTCCTAGTTTGGCATAGCGCCGCAGCCTCAACAATGATCACAGTGCAAATAAATTCCACTAAAATTAAAACATTAGCTCGTAATACTGTTTTCTAAGCAACTTTGCCATTTTATTATCTATGAATACTTAATTTTTAAATAGGCTAATAAATTAACAAATCATTTTTAATTATGACTTCGATTTCAATTTCTGTATAATTGAACATATGCAATTTTTTGGCAGTTTTCTTTATTACCTGAATTTGACAAAATATTTCACCATAAGGCCAACACTTGTACAAGGCCGGAAGTAGTGCTACGGGTGCTATGAGAATTCCTGTAAATAAATCGTTCAGAGCCAAAGATGTCAGAAGGTACCTCGGCTGTAAATAAATAAATGGATTAGTTTGGATTTCTTTATTTTTTTAGAAAGCAAGTAAATATATGTATATTACATGTAAACTACAACTATTTTATTTACAAAATACGGTAGTGTTTAAATGAGTATTGAAAGATTTTAGTCTCAGCATAATTTGTTTTCTCATGTGTTGGGTAACTTTTATGGTTCATAAATACTACAACGTCTACACTCACCTGATTGTCAATATATTTGATGTACCTCCGGTTATTAAGCACACAAATCAGTACCAAATTACAAAAAACGATAGCCATAGATATAGTAAAAATGAAGAATGCTTTCAAAATATCTTCTGTTGCTGGAAAACTAGATGGCCAGCCTTTATTGTTGAGCCCGCACGAGCTGTTAGACAAAGAGGGCGCAACTAACAATGCACCTTTGGTCGAGTCGAACATAGTCGGCGCGTGCGACAAGCAGCGCAATGTCTTGCTGAATCAGGCATTTAGATCTTATGATATTCACTATCTGTAGCTTTAAGCCATTTCTTAGAATCTACTTCCATTATTTTATTTGTTTCTAAAGACTATTGTATATTTTCGTAATAAATATTCGTTTTTGAAGTCGAAATCATTGTCGCTGACACCTGTAACAAAAGTAACATTGTATTACATTACATATGTACATGTTGCGGTGTACTAATGTTCATACTATAATAATTAACAACTTAATAAAAAGCTCCCATAGATTATAATTATTGAAAAATCAAATTTAATACTGTCTGTGAGTGTGAGGTACGTACGTAAGTTACAAGTACGTACGTTAAAACCATAATTAAATTAACCCACAATTAATGTTTTTTAATCGTTAAGTGTGAAAATCTTTACAATAATTAACAGAGTATTTATCTATAGTCAATTTGAAATATCTTTTTTGAAACAATTGTACCATTAAAATATATGGAACAGCAAAAACCTTTTGTATGCCTAAAATATGGCTCAATCTCTATAAACGCTTATAAAATATTCTTATTGCGTTGAGGAAAATGTGTAACAAAGTATTCCCAGTGCTGCGGATACAAAATCAATTTTACTTTTGTCGTTCTCAGGATTACAGTAAAAAATCATTTTGTTTTATGAGCCTCGTTAAATATGTTTGGGCTTTTGAAAAATTCTCTTCTCAATTTAAACGATTTGGCCATTTATCCCTTTCCAATTGGCGTACTCATGTTGTTAATTTTGATTATAAAGTATTTGTATACTGTGTATTGTTTTTCTACCTTGAATTTGTTTTTATTCCACGTTCCATAAAAGGTATGTTTTCCATGACAAATATCATATATTCGTGACATGTATAAAAAAGTATTATATAAAAAAATAAATTTTAAAAGCCTGTCGTGGCGCAAAGGCACAAGCCTACCAATGTAAACGCGACATGCTGTGGGTTCGATTCCCACTCTAGGAAATGAAAATATTAAATATTTATAATAATTAATATTTAATATTTTCTTTTCCTTGTTCTGGCAAAGTGTGGCATTCAGTACCGCCACTCACCACGCAATGCCTCAATTCAGCGGGAAGTATGGAACGAAATCTTAAGAGAACAGAGTGTCCTAGTTGGTTCTCAGATTCCCTCTGCCTATCCTGCTATATGCGAGATATAGCTTGAAAATAAAAGAAAAATTAATTTAACAAATAACATTCAAAATTCTGCATAATAAATATTTTTTGTCTTTTAATTACGTTAAAATAAAAAAAAAACAATAAAAGGAAATAAAAAAAAAACATCAATGCTTTGGTCTGCTATCCTCAATGAAATAATGTTTCTAAAACATGTAAAGTAACATATTTCATACCAAATATTTTCCTAATATAATAAAAGCAAATTTTTTTGGTTGAAACATAGCTAAACATTGACTTTTCGTGACACAATTTGAAGATTTCTAACCACAATTGTATGGTTTCAAATCCGACTCGAGGGAAACTTAAAATTATTTACTTTTTCTTATTGGATTCATTAGACGCGTTCTAAATACTAACAAAGTAGGTATAATTTACCATATATTGTCTCCAATAACGTCAATGGCGTGTACTGACGGACTGTAAAACGTAAAATTTTCATTTTTTCTCGTTTGACCGTGTTGTCTGTCAGGTCTGTCAGACATTCAGTCACTAACGAAACATTATTTATGTATGACATTGATGACTGATTTCAATCGGGCAGGATATACTAATAATCTAATATTTTTTGTTCTTAAGTTACGCTCCGTTTCCCACTTTGTTGAAATTATGAATAATTAGGTATTAGCAGGTTCTTCATTGCGTTTTGTGACAATAGAAATTGTGATAATGGATGTGTGGATAAATAAAAAATAATAATAATCATAAAGACATAAAAACAATTGTTAACACTTATTTTTACTCAATATAATTTCAATCAATCTACAACAATATTGACTTTATAAAATGAAATTGTCTCTCGAATGACAATGCCCAACATATCTAAATAAAACTCATAAACAACGGGCTCTACCTCGTGTTTATGCAGAATTTGTTATTGGGGATACTGATAAGTCTATTTATA